>CAOLHI010004422.1:0-117676 GCA_948474755.1 Ctenosaura bakeri | reverse complement strand
GAGAAAGACTTTCCTTTTGGAGCATTGCATACTTCCTTCCCTCAGTTTCATCCGTTTCCTTGTCTTGGGCTGTGACAGATCCCCGTCCAGGCTGGCCCCCATTTCCAATCCCTTGGGCTTCTCTCATTGCCCTTGCCCCTATCTCCCCCTCAAGATCCCTCCCTGGATCTGGTACTCAGGCCTCAAGGTGATCCCTGTGTGGGCCAGTGGCTGTGGTACGCAGTTGGTTCCCTGTGATAATCATGACCAGACTGTCTAGCAAAACTTAACAGGAATTGCCAGACACAGTTGTAAAAAAAGAATTAAGTGGGAGTTTATTAATGCACAGTTAGATCACACATTGCATAGTTACATCACTCATAGTTGTCACAATAGTTGTCTCTAAGAAAAATATTCAAGGCTTTTTAGTAACAGTTTGAAGGTTTCTTCCAAAATACATCAAGGGATGGCAGTTTTCATTCACTAGCAGGACACCATCTCTGTGGGCAATGTGTAAATCAGGGATTTCCTACTGATGTGCCGTGACATATTAGTGTGTCACCTGATGTGTGAAGGTGTGTTGCCTACAACCTTAGAAATGTATGTTATTATTTATAAATCATATGTTTTAAAAAAATATATGAAAGGTTTTCATAAGATATGTTGTGTCCCCATATGTTTTGCTATTACAATTTATGTATGCGTCTGTATCTCTTATAGGGCTTAATTGAACCTCCAGTTTGCTAGCAAAACTGAAATTACTATGTCACAAAATGATGCATGTCTAAAAAGTGTGTCACCAACATGAAAAGTTTGAAAAGCTCTGGTGTAAATTGTAAATATACAACCAAAATGGGAGAGTTTATAAATCCTAATGAACAAAAGAAATACAATCTAACCTACTTTTGCACTTGCAATATACTTATGTTGTATATGCTATTCAATACAAGGGTAAAAAAATATAGGTGGGGAGAATATCAAGACCCCTAAAAAAATGAATAACAAGATATCTTTATAATTTGAGGAATAAAAGATTGGGGTCTCCCTTGGTCAATCATTTTGTAGAAATGCAACGTTCTGCATCTGATTTCAGGTTTTGGCACAAAGAGTAACAGGCAATAGTGAGAGAATTGTTATGAAAAAAACAAGTGAAATAGATTCTAAAACTTAATTATTTGATTCCAAAAGGTCTTAATGAAGATCTGGCCCTCCACTCATTACCATAAAATCATTCCACCATGCACAGTAGGAAAAAAAACCAGACAAGGCAGTCTTGCAGCCAGATTACATCAGATGTCCTTGTAACTGGTCACACCACTTTGTCTAGGCTAATCCGTGCTTCCAACCATCTGAGGAGCTGTATAAATAACAAAACAAAAAAAAGTGTAGTTTGTCTCTTTTGTTGCATATCGGTCCGGTTCTTAAGGAGAGTACAGCAACACGTATGGTATGTATAAGATTTGTTATATATACAGTGTGTTTTGATATATGAACTTGATAGATTTTTCATATGTGTGTTGTTCTTCTATATAATACTGATACACACACACACGTACACATTATATACACATTTATATTTGTTTTTAATACAGCCCCTGAAGAAGGCCAAGCCATTTATAAACATTCCAAAGTGCATTGGGCTTTTTTAAAAGAATAAAACTTGGACCATCTCCAAGCATGTGGAGCCTAGTCTCCTTCTTTCCTGCTGATTCATTATACATGTTTTTCAGTGCTTATTCGTGCTCCTGTTTTCATTCACCAGCAACCACATTTCTTAGGATTTCCTTTCTGGTGCCAAACATGCAGACCTGAATTTTGGTTCTTATGGTTTATTTATTTTTTATATGCTGGGGGTAACTAGTGAAGCAGGCTTATCTGGTTTTTTGTTTTGTTTGTGTTTTGCCTCTGTTTTGCTGTTCACATACGTTTGGGAAGGGATTCAGGATGCAGTGTCTGCTACCTTGCCTGTTGTAAGTACAACTACAGTAGGATTGGCTAGAGTAAAATCCCATTCTTTCGCAGCTCAAACATGATTGCGTTATATACTGCAGAACCACTGCTGAAGGTCTGTGTTTCTCCACCCTGTCTTCACCCACTTCTAACACTGATGTTGCTAAAAAAAACTCTCAGCTGGCAAGAAAGACGAGGAAGAAAAGGCAGTCCAGGCTGGTTTTAAAAGACTGTAAAAAGGTGCTCCGTTAGCAGAGAGTTTGTTCCCTGAGATATGCCTGTAGAACACTGTCAGCAACTCAAAATGCAGTTAGCCCTTTACTGGGTAAAGATGAACATCAGACCTGGAATCTCTTGTCTTCCGATGCCTATCTATATCACACACATATACTTTGTCAATCTTTCCCCCCTACCAGACCCGTCTCTGTCATTCTGGAGAACCCAAGGATTATTCCCTCCCTAATTCAAGCTGGAGCCAGGAGATGCTGGATCAGTACAACAAGTTCAGAGAGATGGCAAAAGATGGGACGTGGGAAAGGCTGATTTCTCACCGGAATAACCTACACCATATTCCAGGCAAGGATCTCAGCTTTCTTTGAACACTTTTCTCGTGATGAAAGTCTTTGCTGCAAAAGTTCCCTCTGGTCTTTCACCCATAATAACTCAAACATAGTAGTTTGGTTCTGGCCCAGAACTTCTTTGGTACAAGCACAATGAGAAGCAGGGAAGTTTTAGTTTAGTTACACATCGTGATGCTTCACTTGTGAATAATGAGACATGGCAGTTGGCCATCCACTTTCACAAGAGTTAGGGGCTCAGGATCCTCACAGAAGTGGGAAAATGTCCTCTCCAGCTCCTAGGACTAAACAGCTGCTCTCCTCCTTCCCCCTGTCTCCCATCATTTCAGTGGCACCAGCCTTACCTTACTTCACACCCTGTGATCCACCTCCGAGCCCCATTTTTCACTTTTCTTCCATCCTCCAGCAACACCTGTCTCTGCCGTTTCTTACTTCACACTCCATGATCCAGCTCCTAACAGTGCTGTTGGAGGACGGGAAACAGAGGGAAGGATGAGAGACCTATTGTAACAACAGAGATCAGTGGAAATCATTTTCCGTTTCAAAAAAAGGCTTTTCCAGGCCCTAAACTGGCCCCAAAACATGCCCTTTATTTTAGAGTAATTTTAAAAAATCATATACCTTTTTTTTACCACTTAAGGGGGCAGGGTGCCTCCAAATGTTGTGGAGATGCTCTCCACATGCACCAGAGTGTTATTTTGGGGGCCTGGGGTCAAAAAACATTTTTTTTATTTAAAAAATTAACCCTTTGGGCAACAAAATGGACTCTCCATGTGTCCTATAGGCTGCACTTTGTCCATCTCACAGTGACCAAGTAGTTGCTCATAGTTTCCCCAGACAATTAGATTGCCTACAAGCAGAAGAGTAGTGAGAGGAAGCCAAAGACCTTTGCATTTGATCGTATCCCAGTTGGCCCTCCACATTTGCAGGTTTAACTTCCATGAAGTGGCGAGGTGAAAGAAACCAGTGCTCAAATCACTGCACCATGCCAGCAGTACTGTACTTTCTGTCTCCTTGGTTATATTGCAGATGCTTTTAAATTGTTATAATTTGGTGTTTGGGTTTCATTTTTTTGTCATTATTTTATACTAATCATCAACGTTAGAGGTGGTTGGTTGCTAGCCGTTCTTTTTGGTGTTAACTGCTGTGTTCTTTCATTGGAAGAAAGGCCACAAAACAAGTAAATAGCCGCCTGCATGGACAAGAAATTGCCATGGTGGGTTTCAGGTTTTTCTTTTCTTGCTGTTTGCATGTGTAATGGATCCACTTTCCAGGTTGGCCCTGAAGTTTGAACCACTTGGGCTCTTATCACACACCTTTCCCCTTTCCCCCTCAAGATAGGGATCAGGTACGTGGGCCTCAAGGTGGACCGGTGGATGTGTTGTTCCGTGGGTTCACTGCGGTAAGCACGACCAGACTCTCTTTTGAAGCTTAACAAGACCACTTGGACACAGTTGTGAAAAAGAATAAACAAGCAGAAGATTATTAATACACAATTCAATCACACCCTTGATCTATCTAATCATTTACAGCTTCCCAAAGCCCTATTCAGTTCTTTCCCCACTAGCTGAATGTCCTAATTCTGTTACAGCTTTTCTCTCTGTCTATGCTGTCTTTCCCCTATCTGTATGCAGTCTTATCCCTATCTGCCTTCTGCCAGAGATAAGCCTTGGCTTTGTATCCTGTCTCCCTCACAGGATTCTCTGAGCTACGTTTGGCTGTCTCTAACAAGGCTTGTCCAGCATAAAATTTCCACAGTCACCAAAGTACTGGATAGTCAAAGGCTGTGGTGGATTCTTAATATGTTTGCTTCAGCCTTTGGCTCAAGCCTTGAGAGTTTTGTCAAATAGGGACTACTTGTCCCAGAATAAATTACCGTAACTCATGTATCTAGATTCTACCTCTCAGTCTCTTTCTTTTGCCGTGTTATTTCTCCATGTATCTTCTACACTATTCAGAAAAGCCCATTCTCTCAGAGTATCCTGGGACCCTGTTCTAGGAATCTTATTCTTCACTTAGGGCCTTTCCGCACTACACTGTTATAGTGCTATTATTCCACTTTCAACCTCCTATGGTATGCTGGCATTTGCAGTTTAGGGAGGGGCATTTTGAATTCTCAGCCAGAGAGCTCTTTGCCCTCAGTAAACTACAAACCCCAGAATTCCACAGGATGTTGAAAGTAGAATCATGGCACTATAGCAATGGAAAGGCCCTAAGTTTTTTCTCAAAGGGATTGAGTAATTCTACTTATTTTCTTCCTGGTGCAAGCAAGTCTTTGAAAAAGCATGCCATTTGTGAAGGCTGTTCACAGTTTGGGACTTAGTCTGCACAAAATTTGGTTGTGGTTGTTTTGCAAAGAACAGAAAATGCCATTTCCTTCACAGAAAATGCTGGTTTTCATGCAACTCAACTGTGTGCAAGTTTTACACAGAATAAATCGCCAATTGCAGTATTATTCTGTGCAGGAAACAGAATCTTCTGGCCAGGAAATAATATTTCTAAGTAGACATTCCATTTCCTGCACAGAAAATTCTGTTTTGCATGTAAAACAACCATGTCTGAATTTTGTACAGAATAAGTACCAAATTGCAAAGATTTTTATTAGTTCAAGATTCTTCTCATCAAGGTTTCTCAACACTTGAAATACACGCTTCTGAACCATTTTTTAAAAAATATTTTCAAATATTCTTTCCATCTCTACTTTGTTCACTACCATAACCATGTTTCTCGGTGGGAGAATCTATCCAGTCTCAAGATTAGAGACCAGAGCCAAATAATTTGTGCATCTCATTGCTTTCCTTTTTCTGTTTCCTGCCCCTTTTCCTGTCTCAAATTCCCTTTTCCTTCTTTATCTTGTTGACTAGTTTGTAAACCTACAAGCATCTTATACATTGGAGGGGAGTGAGTGAGTTTGAATTTTTTATTTTCTGAAGTTTCTGTATCACAGCTTGGAAAAATTAGTTTTTTGGGTATTAATCCCAGAACCACCACTCCCCCAGCCACCATTTTGTAATTCGAAACGGGAAGTTTTCCAGCTTCATGTACTGGAGTGATGGAGAGATATAATGCAGGCATTGTGTCCATTTTGGGCCTCTGATGCTAGCTGTGGTTGCTTATTGCTGTTCCCACAGAGAGTCTGAAGCAAAAGTATAACTTTAGGAAGGACGAAGGCACCCGCCTTTTCCTCAGAAACATCGACACTGAAGGCCTGGGCTTCGAATATGCCATGTTCCTGAATCGCTTGGAGAAGAGGATGGCATGTGTCTTCCAGTTTGGTCCTTATCTTGAGGGACCCCCAGGGTGAGGCTTCAAAAAACAACAAGCCACTTTGCCTTGTTTGTAGAGACAGGTGATGCAGCTTGAGCCTCCCTTATCTGGAAATCCAGAAATCTGAAAACCTCCAACACTCAAAAAAGTTTTTGCCACCAGCTGCCCATTTCCACCTTCAAGGCAGCTGCTGCGGTGCTCCTGCTTGGTCATCTCTCAAATCTGACTAACAAACTTAACAAACTTCCCTTTTGTCCTCACGCTTGTCCAGGAATCAGGAAGCTATCATGATTCCAATTAACCTTTTGTCACCTTATGGTACGACCATTAGTCCATTCTGGATCTCATTGTTTATGCTGCCAGAGAGCCATTAACATTTTTGCCCTCCAGGCAGAAAAAGAGTATTTAAAGCCCAGTTTTGGGCTAGCCAACTCGCAGTACACTGGCTGCTGGTCATCTCTCTGCTGCTCTGATTCCTGTTTGTGTACTGTCCTTGGACCCTTAGTCTAAGCCATGTTGCTGCTTCCCTTCTCTGCTGGATTGATAAATATCAGCCACATCACTGTAAACTCTTGCTATCCAACCTTTCCACCCTTTTCCTTCAGTTAGCCTTGTGTGTTTGTGAGATTGCTTGGATCTTGCATGCCTGCAATTGATAATTCCCCCAAAGAAAACACTCTTTGAATTCCCAGATGGTATTCCTGCACTAGTACTGATATACACAGTTGTTAAAAGATCTTGTTAGGTTACCCTCCTCTCGCGGGCCTCCCTGCTTGAGCTGAAATTCCCTACCATTTCATGGAGTCCCTGGTATTGTGGGTGGACCCCTGAGTCACCCACATTTAACACCTTACACCTGTAAACGGGTGGGCCCAGTTCCCCAAAAAGCCCATTGAGCAGAATTTCCCCCCCTGCCCGAACCCAAGGCCTTTTGTGCCTTATAAGCCACCCTTGTCTTCCTCCAACCTTCAGTTCACCCTTGAGATGCTACATCTTCTTTGACTGTGTCCTATTTCTTTTTTTTTCTTGTTGTCCAATGTGTACCATCCTTGAACCCCTAGTCTAAGCCAGATTGCTGCTTCGGGGTCTTTCTTTTTTCCTTAAAAATGTTTCATTTTCCAGATTTGCACATGGTGGTTCCATCGCCACTGTTCTGGACGCTGCCCTTGGATCATTGGCGATGGCTGTCACTGGGAGGGTGATGACTGCTAAGCTCAGCATCAACTATAAAAGGTAATATGGATTTTCTTATGCCTAGAAAGTAAGACTTAGGGGTAGGGATTGGATTTTGATGTGGCCTTTCTCCTTCCTTGTGCTTGGCTGCCGGGGTTTTGTATTTGGCCCTCCAAAAGGCCGAATGTATACAGTTGGCCCTCTACATTCAGTATGGTTAAGGGCATAGGGGCCTTGCAAAAGTGGAAAGATCACAAATATCAAAGTGTGTCTGTCTGTCTGTCTGTGGGAAAGGGGCAGAGGCATGGTGGGGAGAACAGGCACCCACAGTCCAAAGCAGGTCACGGAAAAGAGGGAAACAGAGAGGGTTAGCATGGTTGCCTGATACTTCCTCTCTCTCTTCCATCTCCTTCCTTGGGTGTTTGTGTGTAAAACCACCTCTGAATATTCTTTGCCTGAGAAAAAAAATTATGGGGTCTTCCTAAATTGACAGGTGATTTGAAAACACGTATATACACACACACCCGTTAACTTTCAGGTCAAACTTTGCCCCTAAATGTCTCCTGGTAATTCACAGTTCCTGCTTGACCCACCTTCTTTAACCTCACTTTGTAAAGGGCCCTGGGAGAGGAGGTGATGATTCTGCTACGACAGAACAGGAAATGTTCATTTTCGCTGACAACCATGTTTCTCTCATCACAGTCCCATCCCTCTGGGCTCTGTGGCCCTGGTGGAGAGCAAAGTGGACCAAGTGGAGGGCAGGAAGGTGTTTGCCAGTGGCGAGGCACGGAGCATTGACAGGCAGACTCTTTATGCAGATGCCACAGGTACCCATTTGCTTGAGCCAGCCATGACATCCTACAGGTCCTGAACCTAACAGTTAACATGAGGCCCGCTGGGCAGGCCTGAGAATTACCAGGTCAAAAGGTCTACTTGCGAGGATCAGCTCAGTTCTCGTAGAATCAAGTGCAGCAAAGATAACATGAAATCGCTCCCTGGCCTTAGACTTTGAGGTAGCAAACAATTCAGTTATCCCTTCAGATTCCTTAGCTTAGTTTTGTGGTCTGCCTGTATTTATCCCAAGGTCTCTACAGACTGCTAAAAAGACCAATAAAGAGGTTCTTGAGCAAATCAGGCCTTAACGTTCCCTAGAAGCCAAGATGACCAAACTGAGGCTGTTGTACTTTGAGCATATCATGAGAAGACATGGCCGGCTAGAAAAGACAATAATGCTTGGGAAGGTAAAGGCAGTAGGGAAAAGAGGAAGACTGTATACAGGTGGATGGACTTGAGGAGAAATCCTGGAATCTGCAAGACCTCTGTTTATAATAGAGTGGTTTGGAAATGTCTCATTTATTCAGTTGCCATAAGTCAAAGTCATCTTTGTTAAAAACAACAATTTAGGTGCTTGAATTCTGTATATATTTATTTATTTGACTTCTTTAATGTGGCCATGGGTAATACTAAGATCTTCCAAGGAGGCCCTCCTCTCTGTCCACCTTCTTAGGCGTGTTTGGTGGAAGCAAGGGAAACAGGGCCTTCTCAGTGGCAGCTCCCCACCTTTGGAACTCTTTCCCTAGGAAGGCTAGGATGGCTCCCTCTTTGCTCATCTTCTGACAGCGAATTAAAGAAAAAGTTCCTATTCTGTCACGCTTTTTGAAAATATCTGGGATGGGCTTTTAAAGCGTGCTGTTTTGTTCATTTTTAAAAAAATGGCTTTTAATGAATTTTACGTGGTTCTAACTCTATAAGAGTGTTTAATGGCTTTTAACTACAATATATCTAAAATATACATATATTAAAAGCTATATATATATAGAGAGAGAGAGATTATGTTTTTGTATGGTTTATACTATGTGCTAGTTTTAATAATTTGTATTGCACTTTGACTCCAGTTGCTGAGGAAAAAGCAGAATGTAAATTAATCACCAGCACCGTCACATCCATAATTAGTGTTTACCACCTCTTGAAAGACTTCATGGGATACATGATGGCCAGCTGGGCAAAGTCATTGGTTAATGTTAGAGCCTCATATTGAAAAAAAAAATCTAAACACGTTCCTTGACCAAATGACACATCTTCTTCTTCTTTTTTTTCTTCTCTGTCTTTATTTCTCCCACCCACTCACAACTAGGTCTTTTCCTGAAACTACAGTAAAAAGGTTCCCTCTTGCAACAGAGCGGGTTCCAACTGAGACTGCTTGAAGAAGCCAGATCTTCTCCTCGGCCAGTTGTCTTGAAGCGGAGCCAGTCAGAATTCCCCATCTTAATCTCTCATCCATTCTTACCCTGAATCCAGCAAGAAGCAGAGCATTTAACACCCGCCCACCCTACACACACATCAGCTTTTCGGACATTTGGATCCCAGCTGTGCTGCTTTTTCCAGCCAGGGTCTGGTCAGTGTTGGCCTGGTTCTGTTTCATTACACGTAGTGATTCCTGCAAGCATTTGCTGCCATCTTGGTAGGTTCATCTTTGTGCCTCAGTGTTATGTTTCCAGTGGTCATTTTTTATGGAGATTTTTTCTACACAAAGATAACCTTTCAGGGTCATAAAAGGGTACCCATGTCTTCCCTCCAGTAAATGTCCGAGAAAGGAAACCTTCCTATTACCTTTTGCTCCTGATAGTTCTTGATCAGGAAATATAGCTATTCAAAACACAGGTTTCCACGCAAATATACAATGGCTTGGTCTTCCAGAGAAATGATTTGGACCAAATAGTGTTACTGTGGGGGTTTTTTTAATCTTTATTTTAAAAATGCCAGCCCCTAATTCAGTCCCTGGGACTGATGGGAAGGTTTTGATAATTGGTAAGTTTAGTACGTGGAGGCAACTTCACATCCTCAGAGTATTATGTTAAGGTGTTTGTGTTATAGTTTAAGGGGCAGCTCAAGGATCTGTTTTTACTGTGTCGGAAATGGCATTTTATCAAACACCCTGGGTGTCAGAAATGAGAGTTCTTGAAACGCACAGTGCCCAGCTCCACTGAAACGCACACAAACTATGAGTATTATTTGGCACGTGCTGTCAAATCCATGAAGTCAGAGGGCAGTTTCCAGCATCGGCAACTGAAACTGACTTTATGTTTTCATTCACTTTCTGGTGTGGTTTTTGTTTTGCTTTGCTTTCAGGGAGATGGCAAGGTAAGCAATGTTTTGATTCCAAAGCAGCCCCTCTCTGATCTATTTCCATTTCTTCAGCCAATTTCTTTTAAAATTCAGGCCTTCAGGGTCAGCAAGGGGCAAGGGCCAAACGAGACTTTCCCCTGGGCCACAAGATTCCCATCCTTGTATTAACTGGTTTCTTACCTTGTGATGGCTAAACCTAGTCAGTCAGTCAGTTTTGTTGTATTTGACTAAAAGCCATTACAGACTCAGTGTAAAAGCAGTAAAACTAGTGTAAAAATGTATGCATCCATATACATCAATATAAGATATTAAATCAAAGAATCCCCAGCACAATCTATAGCAAACTCTGGCTAAACCCACTCAAATCCACCCTGCTGTTTAACCAGAATGCTTAAGACTGACATTTTGGACAGACTTTAGCATTTGTACACATGCCACATCTGTGGCCTTTCTGGATAATAGAGTGTTTCCTAGTTTTTTCCTTCTCCCATCCTGCAAAAGGGAGTGAAGACCCCAGTTTTTAGCTGAATAGCCTTAAATGTTGTAACCAACCAACTTCTGTTGAGTAGAATATTTTCTTTTAGTATTTGAGGCATGGTTCTTCCAAACTATTCTTGCCTTTGCTTGAAAAGCCACTGTATGGAGTATTTTTGCCTGGGTTGGTTTATGGCAGAGTGGATGAAGTGTGGCACCCCGGACTGCTTTCGGGGCCTCTGGATCCTCCTGCCAATTTTTTTTCCCCAGAAAATTTCCTAGTGCCTCTGGAGACCATTCTACACTGAGAGAGGCCTTTTTCAAGAATAGGAAGTGACCTGCAATTCACTTTCTCATGTTTAAAAAAAAGAGTCCTAGGCCTACAAGGGCTTGGGGAGGCCCCAAAACATTGTGTAAATGCCCCCACAAACCCTAGAACACATTTGGGGGGGATTTAGCAAAGGTCCAGAGCCCTCCAGGTCTACTGGGGGGGCACTAATGGTACTCCTAGCCTCCAACAGTCGCCCATCCTTGGGATGCATGATTGAAAGGAAATTTCACCATGAGGTGAGAGATTATAAAGAAATTCTTTTGTGTTTACTTGTTTAAGCTTGGCTTCAAGCAGAAGCAAAAGAGAGATAGGCAACTATGGTAGGGAGTGACTAATCAGTGGATATAATTTTATTTATTTTAGATGGATAAAAATGAAGGACATTAGGATTTCCGCACTCAAAAGCACTTGCATTTTATCAACAGGGTATTATCTGTGTATTGGTTTGACTACTGTATGTATAACTGGAAATTTCACTTGGGTGCCTCTGTTGGAGATTATATTTCTGGCTTAAATGATGTCGTCTGAGTTTTTAATTCTGGGTTCAGAATTAATTTTGTGTTGCCTTCCTTCAGGATGGCAGAAAGAGAAGAAGGGTCCCTGTGTTTGCCTCCACCAGATCTGTTCTGGAAAAGGATGAGCACTTTGGCTGGTGCATATGGGAAAATGGGGCCCTCCAAATGCTGCCAGATTGTAACCCCCATCAGCCTTCAAAATCAATTGTGGGGATATTGGGAGTCCATCAGAAGAAAACAAAAAAAAAAGACCATAGATGATTTATACAACTTTATCTATTTATTCATTTTTAATTATCAAATAAGAAAAGCAGCACAATCCAAACATGCAAGACAACAAAACAACAACAAAAAATATATTCATACAAACATTAACAGATATCTACACATAACTAAAACAAATACTAACAAAATATAACTGAAATTGGTTCCTGCCTTTGTTGTAAAACAGTTCATATTATTTAAAAATTTACGCCTAACTTTTAAGTCTTGCGTTTTATCCCCTAATTATTAATTATTGCTTGTTATATTAATTATTGCTTATCACTTACCATTTTAATTACTTCCTTGATTTCTCAAGTTCTTAATTCCTTGCTAACTTATTCTAGATTACTTTATACTAATGATTATCTAGAATAATACTCTGTATAAAAACAGTATTCTAAAACAACAAACAGAATGCATCTTCTATGTCTACTTTTACACTTCTCATTTAGTAATATTAATTTTAATTATCAAATCCTATTGTCATTAATCCCCTTCATTCTTTTTTTAAAAAATCAATCAACTACTTCCATTCAGACAAAAATTCATTTTGTGTTCTGCTTTCTAACCTGTACGTAAGCTTATCCAGTATGAAATGGATTTAGACAACTTTAAAATAGATAACGAAGGCGCTGAAATAGTAAAAAGATTTTCTATACAATGCGTTAGTAATTGATCAGAATGGAGATTGCAATCAAGAAATAAAAAAAGACTAGGACTTGGAAGGACACCTGTGAAAGAACTTGACAAGATCCTGAAGATTTAAGATATCTGCTTGAATACCAAGGGCAGAATTGTCCACTCTGTTGTATTTGTAGTTTCTGTATACAGTTGTGAAAGGTTGACAGTGAAGAATGCCAGCAGAAAGAGAATCAACTCCTTTGAAATCTTGTGCTGGAGGGGAGTTCTGCAGGTACTGTGAGCTGCCAAAAACACAAGTGAGTCCAAGAACAAATCAGCAGGACACTCCGCAGTGTGATGCGGCAGCCAAGAAAGCCAACGTGATTTTTGGTTGCATCAATAGGAGTATGGTGTCCAGATGAAAGAAGGTCATGGTACCTCTCTATTCTGCTTTGGTCAGACCTCATTTGGAGTACGGTGTCCAGTTCTGAGCACCTCAATTCAAGAAAGATATTGACAAGCTGGAGCATGTCCAGAGGAGGGTGACCAAAATGGTGGAGGGTCTGGAAGCCATGAAGCCCTATGAGGAGTAGTTTAGGGAGCTGGGGATGTTTAGTCTGCAGAAGAGAAGGTGAAGAGGGGACAGGATAGCCCTGTTTAAATATTTGAAGGGATGTCATGTTTATGAGGGAGTAGGCTTGTTTTCCGCTGCTCCAAAGAGGAAGAGCAATGGATTCAAGTTGCAGGAAAGGAGATTCCACTTGAACCTCAGGAAGAACTTCCTGATGGTCAGAGCTGTCCAGGAGTGGAATTGGCTGCCTCCATGGAGTGTGGTGGGGTCTCCTCCTTCTTTGGAGGCTTTTAAGCAGAGGCTGGATGGCCATCTGTTAGGAATGCTTCGATGGGTGTTCCTGCCTAGCAGGGGGTTGGACTGGATGACCCTTGGTATTTCTTCCAACTCTATGATTCCATCATACTTTGGACATACCATGAGAAGACCGGACTCGCTAGAAAGAACAATAATGCTTGGTAAGATAGAAGGCAGTAGGAAAAGAGAAAGACCGCATTACAGGTGGACAAACTCAACCAACAAAGCACAGCCTGACTCTGTAAGACCTGAGCTGGGCGGCTGATGACAGGGTGACTTGGATGTCCAACGTCTGGAGAACTCCATGCTCCCTGTTCTGAATCAGTGGCCCTTTGGGATGAGAATCCCTGGGGTGGTTTGGGGCTGGTGCATTTGGAGCTAAAGAGACCTTGGTCCATTCTTGTGGAGGATCTCTTCCCATTGCATGCTTGTTTGCTGCCATCTAGTGGATAACTGGTTTTTCACTTTTTCACACTCATGTACTCTTGCCTGTGTGTACATGTGCACCTACCTTCAAGTTGCCTGTCCACTTATGGAGACCCTATAAATTTCATAGGGTTTTCTTAGGCAAGGAATCCTCGGAAGGGGTTTGGCCACTTCCTTCCCCTGCAATATAGCCTACAGCACCTGGTATTCTTTGGCGGTTTCCCATCCAAAGTCTAACCGGGACAGATCTGATGGAATCTGGTGCCTTTAGGACATTGGGACCCTCTCACATACTGAGAAAGTTTTCAAAGAAGTAGTTTGCAGCTGAAGAAGGAATTAAAAAGGGGATGTGGCAACGCCTTTAAGACTAACTGGTCTTTATTTTGGCCTGAGTTTTCGTGGATGTAAATGACTTGAAGGCACACAACAATAACAGTAATAAATAGAGAATGTATTTGCAACAAAGAAAGCTCACACATCTTCTAGGCTGATGGAAGTCCTTGCACCTAGCAATGGGCCAGTTCCCAAGAAGTGTTGGGCACTGGGTGGTCTGGCCAATCCAACTTCCCCAGAGCAGTGGCTTGCTTTGCCCCTGCTGGAGGAAGACCAAAAGTATAACTTGCAAGTAGAAGGCCTACAGAGCAAAGGTTTAAGCCAGCCTGTGGGAGATACTGGAGGGCTACATCACACCATGGCTGAGCAGGGAATCGAACTCTGATCTCCAGGGTCGATAATCCAACGCTCAAATGACTACTCCGCGCTGGCTCTGATAACCATAAATTAGGCACAGTTCTTCTCAGAGCTTCAGATATGATTGTGTCCACCTTTAAAGGTCAAGATTGCCGCGTCTCCCTTTTCCTAATAGTTTCCTAACACAGTTGGCCTTCTGCATTAATCGGCTTGACTTTCGTGGATTTTATGGCTTTGACTTTCATGGATTCCTGACAGCCAGAACTGTCCAGCAGTGGAATCCGCTGCCTCCATGGAGGGTGGTGGAGTCTCCTCCTTCTTTGGAGGTTTTTAAGCAGAGGCTGGATGGCCATCTGTTGGGAGTGCTTTGATGGGTGTTCCTGCATGGCAGAATGGGGTTGGACTGGATGGCCCCTGGGGTCTCTTCCAACTCTATGATTCTTTGATTATTTGCAAAATTCTTCAACCCCTACCCGCTCACTTCAGATGCTTCTTTTCTGGCAGAACCTTCCCTCTGTCTGCCCTGCTAAGAATAACTTGCATCCCAATTTCTCAGCAGCACAAACCCTTTCCCAATGTCTCCACCTCAAAACCCAAAGAAGGAGGGATAGGAAGTATATGGACCCTATGCTCACCCACTCCCTTTCCCTCTCCTTTCTCTGACCTGGTTTGGACCTTGGGTGCCCCATTCTCCCCACCATGCCTTGGCCCCCCTCTGAAAGACACACAGACATATTGTGATATTTGTGATTTTTCCACTTCTGCGGAGGGATCCTGCACCCTTAACCCCAGTGAATGTCGAGGGATGACTGTAGCTTTCTTGGTGGACTGAAAACAGGTTGTTGCCTCCTTCCTTCTGCCCATTCAGGAGGAGCGGCTTAGGGAGCAGAGTACATTTACCCTGGAAAAGAGAAGATTAAGAGGTGGAACAACAGCCACGTTTAAATATTTAAAGGGATATCATACAGAAGATGGAGCAAGCCTGTTCTCTGCTGCTCCAGAGACTAGGACATGGAGCAATGGCTTCAAACTTCAGGAGGAAATATTCCATCTAAACATTAGGAAGAACTTTCTGATGGTAAGAACAGTTGGATGGTGGAATACACTGCTGCCTTGGAGTGTGGTGGAGTCTTTTCCTTTGGAGGTGTTGAAACAGGTTGGATGGTCATTCAGCTGTCGGAAATGTTTTGATGGTCTGTTCCTGCATGGCAGGGAGTTGGACTGGATGGCCCTTGTGGTCTCTTCCCCCTCTATGATTCTGTGTTTCACGAATTAATATAATAAAAGGGGAGAGGAAATAAGAATGACATGGAAATCTTGCTGCAGCCTGCTACCATCATTTTAATTCTAACATTATAATAATAATCCCTTTAATGGAAAGACACAGCTGAACTTCTTTAAATCATAGAGTGGGAAGGGGTCCCAAGGACCATCTAATCCAACCTCCAGCTAATGTATGAAGCCACCATTAATATACTCCCAAGAGATGGGCAACCAACCTCTGTGTACATCAGAGGTGGGCAACTGTAGAAGGACATGGAACTGCCTTAGTCTCCCAAGAAACCATGGAGAGCCACACACCTTGCCACTCCTGCCCCCTCACCCAAAAAGTGGTATGAAGTTGTTTGGGTTGTGCAGTGTGGATACACTCTTGGGAAGAATCCCAGCTGAGACTTCACCATCACCACCTAGGTCCACTCACTTGGGAACCAGGTAGATCCACATTCCCTAAACACAAATATAAAGTTTTTAATGCTATTCCTGTCTTCCTCCTTTCCTGAGATTGTTGTGTGTTTTGAGGGGCCAACACATCTCTAAGCCAATGAGAAGGCCCTTGGAACATTCGCACAAAAGACACATCAAAACTCATTCTTATTTGCAAGGTCTTTTATTGTCTCATCTGGAAGCAAGATGTAGAAGAAGGCAAAGCATCTCTTTTAGACTGTGCACCCAAGAACCCCAAAAACCTCAAGCAGTATTGGGGAAGGGAAGGGAAGGGGAGGAGGGGAGGACGGGAGGGACCCACCCACCCAGACCTCACATCTTCAATACTTGGTACATTGGAACCAGCTCTTCTGCTTGCCGTTCCTTCAGCATTCTTGGAATTGGGCTTTTTTTCAGAAATGGAAGCAGAGATGTTTAGCAACTATGAAGCTCTATTAGGGGAAGGAGTCTTGGTTCTCTTCTCCTGATCCTGGGGTGAATTCTGAGACTCCGTAGCTGTAGGGGAGTCAGGCAACCTCCCTCCTCTGCTCTCCCTCGGAGAGCTGGGGCCTTCTCCCAACAGGTTCCCCTTCCAAGACCTCAGGTCCACAGGGTCGCTCTATGCCCTGACCTTCTTCTCCCCATGCCGGAGAGCCTTGCCTTCTCTCCTCTTCTGCTTCAAGCCCAGTCAGCTGGGACCTCCTCCGCTCTCTTTTTTCTTTCAGGTCTTTACAGTACTGATTCTTCTTCATCTTCTGGACATCCTCCCTTGGTGTTGCTCTAGGAATTTGACATTCTCTCCCCTCGCACTCTTTCCCAAGGAGTTTGGCTCTGTAATGGAGTGGATTCTTCCAGACAATTTCTTTCAGTCCCTCCTGAGTGGACTGAGGCCTCTTTCCCTCACCTTCACCAGAGTCAGGATACCGTACTTGAGATTTTCTCCATTCAATTCCCCTTTCCAGGGCTTCAGCTTCATAATCCTGCTCCCTCCCTTGACTGTCTCCTCTTTTGGGGGGAGCCATATCTTGAGAACTCTTCTGCTTACCATCCCTGCAGTCCAAGGTTTCTGGTTCAAAATAGTGCTGTTTTTCTGGGCCATCCTCTCTTGGTGTAGATCTACGGGCTTGGGAAGTTCTCTCATCCCCGTCTCTTCCCACAGATTCAGATTCACAGAAACGCTGGTCTCTCTGAGGCTCTTTCCTCAGTCCTGCTTCACATCCTTGAGATCTGCTCTTCTTCTTCCCATCCTCCAGATGTTCAGGGTCACAGCACTGATGCCTCACCTGATCGTCCTCTCTTGGTCTGGTGGCCTCACGTCTTTGAGACCTTTCTTCAGCTTGGTAACACTGCCGCCTCCCCTGCCTCTCCTCTCTAAAATCATGTTCACGTCCCTGAAATCTTCTCCTTCCATTTCCCCTGTCTTGCTCTTCACTTCCAGAAAACTGCTGTCTACCTTGATTCTCTTCTCTTGGTCTGGTGGCCTCACATCTTTGAGACTTTTTCTGCTCAGCCTCCTTTGTCAGGCAGTCAGCTTGGCAACATTGCTGCCTCCTCTGCCTCTCCTCTCTAAGTTCTTGTTCACATTCCTGAAACCTTCTCCTTCTGTTTTCCTTCTCCAGGTCCCCAGTTCCAGACCACTGCTGACTCCCTAGACTGCCTTCTCTTGGTCTGGTGGCTTCGCGTCCTTGAGGACTCCTGTGCTCAACATTTCTTCCAAGGCAGACAGGGTGGAAACACTGCTGCCTCCCCTGGCTCTCCTCTCTAAATCCTTGTTCACATCCCTGAGATCTTCTTCTCCTACCTTCTGTTTCCAGGTCTTCATGCCTGTGACATTGCTGCCTCTCTTGCCTCTCCTCTCTGGATTCACATGAGAAGGACCTTCTTCCTTCTCGGGGTTCAGGTTCCTTATACTGCTTCTTCCTCTGATCACCTTCCACAGCTTCATCAGTCGATCTCCTGCTCCTCCTCTCCCCTTCTCCTGGTTCAGACTCAGATGAGCTGCTCAGGCTCTCCTCCTCTACTTCCCACCCAACCTCTCTCTGTTGTCCTTGCCTCTTCCTTTCATGGCTTTCAGTGGCTCCACAGGAATCTCTCTCTTTCATCGCTTTCCGCTTGCTGCGGCTGAAGTGAGAGACAGCATTGCTCATCCTCCTCCATCAGCAGATCTTTGGCCTCTTCTTCACTTCTTTGGGCCTCATGCTTCCTGGGCTGCCTGCCTGTCTCTGCATCAATCTTTCTTTCAGACTCATGGCATTGTTGGCCCATATCTTCATCTTTCTTCTCCTGAGGCTCAGAATGGCTTGCTTGCTGGCATCTCTGGGCCTTGGACTCTTCTGGAAGGTCATTCCTCTTCTCGTCCCCTCCTCTTCTACCATCACTTGAACGGAGACGTACATCAGCAGCATCTCTTCTCCCATAAATGTTGTTTCCTCCACGTTCATCCTTACTGCACTGGTGACAGGATTTTTCCTTCCTCTGTGGATCCCTTTTTGCAGGGGAAACAGTGGTGTCTCTCTTCTGGACGAGACATCTCTTTGGCTCCAGGTCCCTGTAGCAGGCCTCGGCCACTCCAAAGATGAGTCGCAGGTACTCCTCAAAGTCAATAAGACCTTTGCTGCCCTCCAACTGCTGCAAGGCCTGGTCAAGGGCCTTATGGTCCCGAGGGTCCTGGAATGGGGGTGCAAAAGAGAGAAGGAAGGGAGTTAGCTCTTTGGGTTGGATAAGCGGATGCCATGCCACCCTCTCCCAATGCCTCCTCTGAATGAGCTCTAAGCAGCCCCACCTCCTTCTTGTCTTCTTGCTTCTTATTATCAGGAATGTGGGAAGAGTTTTCCTCCTCCTACGTGCATTGTATGTACGGGAGGCAGGATTGAACATGCCAGGCAGAGGCATGCAGTGTTGGCGTGCTAAGGATGTGGGACCCATTCATTACATGGAGATATAAGGACAGAAGGTAGGTTCCACCATCACTCCAATTATATCTCCTACATGCATTTTTTTAAAAATATTCCTTGGGATCTTTTTCGTCCCCTGAGCCCATCCCTCTATTCTTCCTTCTCTGCCCTATTCCTCTTGTAGGGATGCATAGGTTAGAAGCAATGAACCCAAACCAAGATAGATCAGGCACCAAGGTGGACACCACAGCTTCTGATCATGATGGCTACATTTTATGGCTGATACCAGAGGCAGAGTGCCTTGGAAGACCAACTGGTGGTAAAGGGAAGGAGGACAGTGTTACAGTAGGTATGTCCTGCTGGTGGGTTTCCAATGGGGCCTCCCTTTGGCCCCTGTGGGAACTGAATGTTGAAACAGGTGGGGATTTGCTCAGATCCCCTGTGGCTCTTCTCATCCACTTCAAGGTGAAATAGCAGCTGGTGCATTTCATGGGGTCTTAGTGCTCATGCACATTCCGCAACTATGCAGTTCTGTGTTTTTCTCTTGGGGCTCTGAGATTTCCTCCAGCTTGTGCCTCTGTGATCCCCCTGCCCTGCCCTGCCCTATTCCTTATGTAGGGATACATAGGGTAGAGCTGGAGGCTAAGATAGCTCAAGGGATCAAGGTGAACTTGGTGGCAGAGTGGCATGGAGTACTGTTGATGGGGAATGCAACAGGAGGGCACTATTGTCCTCATACTCTGCTTGTGGGCTCCTCAATGGGCCACTGTCATGGTTTCTGCTTACCTTGGTAGCCTCAGTGAACTCATCCTCCATCAGCTCCTCCATTTCTTTCTGGCTTAGGGCAAAGGTCCCCTTGTGACACTGGGCATACTGGTGGAAGACCTCAGCAATGGTGTGGATGCTCTCCAGAAGGGAAGCCATCTTCCAAGACGTTCCTCTATCACCTGAGAAAGGAATTAAATTAATTTTAATAAATTATTTATAAATAATTTTAATAAATTAAAAACATGTACGTACACGTGAGGATTTTGGTCAACTTCATTAGACCCAAAAAGCTTTTGTGAACAATCACATTTTCTTCTAATTTCATATTTTATTACAGACAAACTGAGTCACAATAGGATAAACAACACACAGAAAAAAAAATAAAAAAGGAAAGAAATATACATAAACAATATATACGCATAGTTAAAACTACAATTAAGCTAAGCTAAAGTAGATTTAAGCTAGATTTCTCGTGGCTCCAAAAATCCATAAACTGTTTCCAGTCTTTCAAAGGAAAAAAAAAACAATCAACTAAAATCCACATCAATTTTGCAATTTGCCCAAAGCAACCTGTTTTTCATCCTGGGAATGAAAAGCATATTTTTCCATCCCTAGAGTACAAAATACAGTAAAGTTTCAACGTACCTGGCTTGGTAAGTGCAACAGTTTGCAGCCGCCAGTGGATAACAGAATGGAGAAGTTCTGCTTTTTTATACTGCTCTTAATTGTATCCTGGAGGGTGACACACTCTTGGGATCATGGCTTGAATCATCTCCGGTCCAGCCCAGCCTGTGATGCCATCATCATCATCTCCTCTCTGCATCCTTCACTGTGCCCACATCTACCTGGGTTCTTGTTGGGCTGGGGGCAGCTTAGAGAAAGCATCCGTTGCCCTGCAAGAATTAGCAAGAATAATTAAACCTAATGCAATTCTCCCAAGTTGCATGGATCTCCATGGGCTGGATAGAGACCATCCAGAGGACAAATAAAACCTGCAGATCAAAATTGTCCCAACTCTCTTCTCTGCTGTTGGCCATATCTACATTTCACTTAAACATTAGGACGAAATTCCTGACAGTAAGAACGGTTTGACAGTGGAATCTGCTGCCTCCATGGAGTGTGGTGGACTCTCCCCCTTCTTTGGAGATTTTTAAGCAGAGGCTGGATGGCCATCTAGGGGGAGTGCTTTGATTTTGTATTCTTGCACGGAAGAAGGGGGTTGGACGCGATGGCCCTTGGCGTCTCTTCCAATTCTACGATTTTATGCATGGAATGGTTGAAATGTTCTGCAACTGGTTTTCAGATATTGACATTGCTAATGTCAGCTTTTGTGTCCATTAATCCTCCTGCGCCAAGACTGTTCTCTTTGTCCAACGTGGAGTATAAAAGGGCATTAGTGGCACAGGATGTCATCTGTCACACTGGAGGAAGAGCAAGTAAATATACCTCTGATCTTGCAAGTGATAATGATGTATTTATAGCCCAGTTTTCAGCAAGAGAGTGTCTCAGGGCCGCTTCCAAATTGTTAATTAGTTCCCTGCTCTCAAGGCTCACCATCTAAATAAGACAAGGAAAAGGGGATGACAGTGGGGCAGATAATGAAGTCCAGAAGATACTGCCTTCTTCTTTTCTCCTTCCAAACTCAGGGTAGTATCAGTTGGGATGGAATAGAGGGCCTTTCACCGGCTTCTGGGCCTTGGCGTGATGGAGCCATGTCTGCCTTTCTCCTCTTTCTTCAAGGCCAGGGCCAGTTGGGATGGAAGGAAGGCCTTTCCTCTCTTTTTGGAGCGAGAGCCTGTTATTGGCCCCTGTCGTGGCTCTCCAAAGTTTCATGTAGGGTCATAGAATCATAGAAATGTAGAGTTGGAAGAGACCCCAGGGGCCATCCAGTCCAACCCCATTCTGCCATGCAGGAACACCCTCAAAGCACTCCCTTGGACAGATGGCCATCCAGCCTCTGCTTAAAAACCTCCAAGGAAGGAGCCTCCACCACACTCCGAGGCAGCCGATTCCACTGCCGGACAGCCCTGACTGTCAGGAAGTTCTTCCTGAGGTTCAAGTGGAATCTCCTTTCCTGCAGCTTGAATCCATTGCTCCTTGTCCTGGTCTCTGGAGCAGCAGAAAACAAGCCCTCTCCCTCCTCTACGTGGCATCCCTTCAAATATTTAAACATGGCTATCATGTCCCCTCTTAACCTTCTCTTCTGCAGACTAAACATCCCCAGCTCCCTAAGCCACTCCTCCTAGGGCTTCACGGCTTCCAGTCCCTTCACCATTTTAGTCGCCCTCCTCTGGACTTGCTCCAACTTGACCATGTCCTTCTTGAATTGGGGTGCCCAGAACTGGACACAGGATTCAAGATGAGGTCTAACCAAAGCAGAGTAGAGTGGTACCAGTACCTCCCTCAATCTAGACAGTATACTCCTAGTGATGCAGCCGAGAATTGCATTGGCTTTCTTGGCTGCCGCATCACACTGCTGATAGGAAGGGTTCCTTCCTATCTCGACTTAGAGGTGCCACCAGAGGCTGTATGGGACAGTGCCTTACAATGGAACCTGCCCCCTGGCCCCTTTCGCCTGGTATTGTCAGCACTGACTGGCATAGGCCAACCTTAAACTGTTCCACACAGATCCTTCTGTTCCATCCACGCTGCCACATTCTAATTAGGCAGAAGGATATGAACAGATCACTTAAAAAATCATTACCAAAGCGCCAGAGGTGTAATTAGCTCCGTCTGGAGAGAGGAGATGTAACTCCAGTGTCTCCAGTGTGGCATTACTCACATCCTTTTTTGCAGGAGCGAAAAAGGCTCAGGAAATGGGTTTTTAGTACAACGATCCCTGGATGACTTTGGAGACACGGGGAAAACCGGGCAGGATCTCCTACTCCAAAGATTTAATGAGTGCGTGCATTTTGTACAGGGCCCACTATTACTCAGTAAAGCAGGATTTGCTTCCTCCTTTGCCCAGCTTTTCCATGTTTTTTTCCCCTACACGGCATCTCATTTTTCATGCCATGTCTTACGTCTGTGCAATTAAGAGCTGGACACAGACCTGTAACGTCCCTGGGTCTTGTGCACCGGTTTATCAAGGATGTTACTAAACCAAATGAATCAAGAACTCTAGAAATGTAGAGAGGGAAGGGATCCCTAGATTCATCTAGTCCAACCTTTCAGGAGTCCACAGGCAAGTGGCCATTCAATGTCTGCTTTGGAAAAATTCCAACAAAGGGGAGTCCGCCATACTGTATGATAGTTGATTCCATTGCTGGACAGCTCTTATCCTCACAAAGTTCTTTCTAACGTTTCACTGGAAACTCCTTTTAATATGAACCCATGGGTTTGCGTCCTCTCCTCTGGAGCAGCAGAAAACAGCCTTCTTCCATCTTCCACGTGACAGCCCTTCAGATATCTGATGATGATGATTGTTATCACCTCTCAATCTTTTCCAGGCTAAACATATCTATCTCCTTAAGGTAGTGGTTCTCAACCTTCCTAATGCCGCGACCCTTTAATACAGTTCCTCATGTTGTGGTGACTCCCAACCATAAAATTATTTATTTATTATTTACAATGCCTCCCCCCCCCAGCAAAGGCCGCCTCGCCAGCCAGGAATGGTGGGGCGGGCAGGGAGGGAAAGAGGAGCCGTGCGTCTCCCCCAGGAAAAACTCCGAGAACCCCCCCCCGGCTCTGCTTCTGCTTTGTTCTCATTTCCGCTGGGGGGGCAGTGTGGGAAACGTTTCCAGAGTGTTGACCCTGGCCGGGGGGGGAGGAATCCCAGCGCCTTTGTCTTTTGCGCCGGATGCAGCTCGCCCCCCCCGGAAAAGCACCACCTTGTGGCCCCCCGCCCTTCTGCAGCACCCCCCTCCGTGGCGAGTGGGACAGGGGCCGTGGCGAGGAGGGGGTCTCCCCCGTGCTCCCACCAGCCCCCCAAGCTGGTCCGTCAGACAGGAGGTTCTCCCGGTAGCGGAGAAGGGGAGCGATTTCAGTCCCTTCTGAACAGGGGGCAGGAGGATGCAAACGTGTGGCTCGCGCTTGCGCACCACCACCGAGGAGGGAATGGAGCCTAAGACCATCGGAAATATGTATTTTCCAATAGTCTTAGGCAACCCCTGTGAAAGGGTCGCTCGACCCCCAAAGGGGTCGCGACCCACAGGTTGAGAACCACTACCTTAAGGTGTTCTCCTTAAGGGTTGGCTTCTAGACCTCCAGCCGTCCTGATTACTCTTCTCTGAATACATCTCAGCTTGTGAATATCCTGGGTCCTGCCAAGGGCAAAAAAATCTAAAATATAGGTGTATATATATATATGTGTGTGTGTGTGTATGTATGTATGTATGTATGTATGTATGTATGTATATATATATATGTATATATATATATATATATATGCAAACAGAAAAGGAAGGAAGGAATAATAAAACTATACCATGCAATTGTAAATTAAATTGCCCAGATGAAATACAAAAAGTAATATAAAGCAAACTGATGTTATGTATTGTTGTGCTGTTGTGTGCCTTCAAGTTCCTTCTGACCTATGGACGTCTTCAGGCAAACCTATCATGGGGTTTTCTGGGGCTGAGAGTGTGTGACGTGCCCAAGGTCACCCAGTGTTTTTCCAGGCTTGTAGTCCAACATTCAGATCACTACACCCTACGGCTCTCTGTACAATTATATAAAACACTATTAAACTAGAACTCCAAAAGCTTTGGAAACAAGAAGAAAAGAAAGACAAAATAGTTGCTGTTTATTATTATTATTATTATTATTATTATTATTATTATTATTATTATTATTATTATTATTTTACTACCTGCCTCTCCTCAAAGTTTGAGGTGGGGTACAACAAAGGTTAAAATACTAGTAAAACCAGCATACCAATTAAAAACACATTATAAATAAAATACACTAAAACATAAAACCAATCAATACAAATATGTCATCATTAAAACACATCATAATTAAAAATAGATTGGGTAGGCCTGCTGGAAGAGATAAGTCTTTAGCAGTTTTTTAAACCCAGACAGCATCTTTTGCTGTCGGATCTCTTCCGGCAGGCCATTCCACAGTCCAAGGGCGGCCGGTGAGAATACAGTGAAGACTAGGGATAGTTCTAGTAGCAATTATTACAGCGTAGATAGCAGAAGGCACTTAAAGTGAGGGTCATCATAGCAATCAGTGGTTTGAAGTAGCCAGTTGGTAAATATATCTTGGCTGGCTGGCTGGCTGGCTGGCTGGCTGGCTGGCTTGCTTTCCAAAATATGATAATGCTAGCATAGCATCCTGTGGCAGGGAGTTCCACAGCCTAAGAGAATATGGAGAGAAAGGTGGTTTCCAGGCTGGAAATGCCAAAACACATCCTTAGAGTTTAATGGGGCAGAGATGGTTTGGCACTGTTTGTTTTCTTAGGCGCAGAATGATCTCACTAAGCACAACGCACTGAGATTGTGGGCAGGGGGGATACCGGAACTGACCTACATTCATGCACTTCATGGCGTGGCAGAGAACAAAGGCGCTCAGTCAAGTCTTTCTCTCTTCCCGCAGGTCCAGGAAAGGTCACCATTTTCCAACCTACAACTCTTGGGAGGTTCCATCGCTTTTTCTTTCTGCAGTGACTGAAAGGGAGTTCTTGGCTCTCGGTGAATAAAACAAATTGTTTGATAAGTGTTAGCTCAAGTGCAAAGGTAACACCAATTAAGTTCTTAAATTTCCTTGTTTTGAATGGAGGCAAAGAAACCTTTCTTTTCTTTTCTTTTCTTTTCTTTTCTTTTCTTTCTTCCTCCATTTCTCTTGTTTTCTTCTTTTGCTTCATTGTCACCTTTACTGCTGATGTTTTCATCAGGTCCCACATCCAGAGCCATGAGAAAATTCCTTTTGGAATGCAAATCCCCTACTACAGTGGTTCTTAACCTTTTCTTTACCAGGGTCCCCCTGTAATTTGTTGCCAGGGACCCCCAAAACTAAACTCAAGATCTAAATATTTAAACTTAAGATTTAAATATTCAGATATTTGAAAGGACGTCATATGGAGGATGGAGCAAGCTTGCTTTCTGCGGCTCCAGAGACTAGGACATGGAGCAATGGCTTCATATGTCAGGAATAGAGGTTCCATCTAAACATGAGGAAGAGTTTCCTGGGGGTAAGAGCAATTTGACAGGGGAATACGCTGCTGCCTTGGAGTCTAGTGGAATCTCTTGCTTCTTTGGAGGTTTTTAAACAGAGGGTGGATGGTCATCTGTCGGGAATGTTTTGCATCACAGAATGGAGTTGGACTAGATGGCCCTTGTGGTCTCCTCCAGCTCTGATTCCAACATGCATGAGCATGTTTCATTTCAATCTTGGCTACTGCAATTCTTCAAAAATCCGCCCTCCCTCCATTTCCTTTGCTCAGGTCTGGTCAACAGGACTGCGTTGGCTCTCCAGGGGACTTTAGAGGGCCACAGCACCCCTCAGACAAACCCCCAAAATGCTCCCCAATGCCTGCTAGGAAGTAGAGATAATTTGGGTATGGTTTTTGGCCCACTTTGGATCATTTTTGGCCCAGGATGAGACTTTTGTCCCTCGGGGAGCGGGCTGGAAATCGGTCCAGAAATCTTCGAAACAGCAAAGTGACCCAGACATTTTGGAGGAATCTTAGAGGGATCTAAAGGCCACAAAAACGGTTCCTACAGCCACATATTGCCTGCAGGTTATGCTGTCCCTACCGCTGCCTTATTAAGTACAAGTTTCAGTCCAATCCAGGCAAAATCAACTGGGTACTTTGTGGATGTGGGAAGGGATCCCTTTCTCAACCCAGTTGTTAATGGGAGTAGCGTTTCCCTGCTGCAGCCGCCACTCAGGTCAAAAATGAGACCCATCTCCATCTCCCTCGGAGTTGTCCAAACATGAAGGAGATTATGAGGGCCACACCATAAGCATGTCGAACCGGAGAGACAAGTCGCTTGACAGCGGCCTGGGAGCTTTGCGCAAAGCCACGATCGCTCATCGAAGGGAACGGAAGGGGTTTAAGCACTCAAGTTATTTGCAAACATTTGCCATCGCTCAGAAGAATGGCTCCTTTGTATTAGTGCTCCCAGGGGGGAAAAAAAAAGTTTGGAGGCCTGGAGCGCAAAGCCAAAAGAACACAATTGCAAGAGCGAAATGTCAGTCTGACGCTAAGCCGAGAGGAGAAATCAGAGCAGGTAGCTAAGCAGCCGAAAACAGCTGTGTGTCCTCCTGGGCTGAATGGAGTTGTCCTTTTCTTCATATTTTTGTTTCCTTATTCCCCCCAATTGACTTTTGTTCCGTTCTTCAGCATGCTCCTATCCGAACCTTACCTTTGTGATGCTTTGAGCATTGTTTTTTTTACCCTTAAGAGCCCTCTAGTGGGAAAGAGCGCTGTGAGTCACACGGACGGATGACGTTGGAATACCCAAAGTATAAACAGGAGGATAAAAGCCCTGCCAAGTGCCAGCTGGCCTTCCGAAAGCAGCGAGGAAGCAAGAAAGGGGATGCAACCCAAAGGAAGAGAAGGAGAACCGGGGCAAAATGGCAGGTACTTTGTGCCAAATTTGATTCCCTTGCGGAGGGTGGGTTGCATGAAAAGTTTTTTTAAGCTCCAGAAAGAGAGGGGAGAACATTTCCAAGCAGATGGTCCCATGCC
This sequence comes from Ctenosaura bakeri, assembly GCA_948474755.1. Taxonomy (NCBI): domain Eukaryota; kingdom Metazoa; phylum Chordata; class Lepidosauria; order Squamata; family Iguanidae; genus Ctenosaura; species Ctenosaura bakeri. The sequence continues at coordinate 90,409 of CAOLHI010004422.1, read as the reverse complement.
GTGCCCATCCGGTGGAGGAAAGTAAGACTCCTGAAACTAGTTCAGAGGGCTACCTCGCAAGATGGGTGTGTTCTGTGCAAAATTGGCCTTCTGGGGTCCGTACAGAAATGACGAAAATTCTCTTCGACTTTGCAAAGACAATTAGGTCTGTCTTTTAAAAAAAGGCAAAACTTTGCTCACTTTTCTGCAGTTGTAGCATCTATTTTCAGAATTGATCTTTATGGATGATATGTAATTTATTATTTTAATTGCTGGTTAAAATAATAGTTTAATCCTTATTATTATTTTCTTTCCCTGTCTAGCCATTGTTGTACTATTCAGGGCATGAAATCTTTCACTATGCACACCCACATCCTCACATGCGTCCACACAACCACGGTCACTTTAACAGGAAATTTTGTTCCACTACCTTTCTGCTTTTGCAGAATTTTGGCTACAAAAGCCTTTCTTTGTGTCCATGGAAAATAGGAACTTTCCTCTTCCCCAAATGAAAACAGACATTCCCACTAAAGATATGCCATGTTGCAATGTCCGAGGAGATCTAATAAGGGCTGAGGTGAAACAGAACATGACAAAGTTATGGCAGGCAGGACAAAATGAGGATATTGCCCCCCAAATAAGAATTCAACCCCCTCCGTGAAATTTTCCTTCAGTCCCCAAATTTTCCAGCATTGCAAAGAGTGAGAATCTGAAAATCGCTCATCCCAAAACACTCTTCTATTTCCGATGGTTTCACCCTCTCGGTCACTTTGCGTGTCACTTTTCTTGGAGACCTCAACTGTATTTCCAAATACTCAGTGAAATTTTAAGATAAAGCAATGCTAGAAATTTGGGGAATGAAGAAAAATGTCATGGAAGGTGCAGAATTCTCAGTTGGGGCAATGCCCCTCATGGTGTCCTCTTCCATAACTCTACCCTTGGAGCTTGGAAAAGTTAGCTTTAAAATCAATAATAATAATAATAGCTCCCAGAATCCCCTAGACAGCCAGCACGTGGATTCTGGGAACTGGAATCAACGACAGCAACACACTTGGAGCTGAAACAGCAGTTGAGCGTTTGGAGAAGCTGCCCATCCCTCATGAGAGAGGCCAGATTTCAGCCATTTTGTGCACTCCCTTGCAAAATTTTACAGCGCACGGCTCATGGAGGCATATTAGATACCTATTTCAAGCAAAGTGCAGCCAGTATGATATGAGTTCGTGGTACAGAACAGGAGAAAATGCCCAGGATGTTCTTGTAAGTTTTTTTAAAAGAAAGAAAACTCACATTTTTTTTCTTCCAGAAAAATCCATCTTGGGATAGAAAAGGAGATAGACAAAAATAGAAGAGTACCTAAATTTTCAGTAGAACTGCCCCTAAAAGCTGGCTCTTATGTATGGATGTAAGTCATCTCGAGGCAGGAACCTCATGGATGCTCCCTTTTTGGACCATGGGAGACCAAAGGGCAAAGTAACTTTTGGAAGAAGGGGGATGTGAGCTCTGCAAGCAGGAAGGAAGGAAAAAAAATGTTTGAGTACATAGATCAGAGAAAGAAACCGAGGTGAAACAAAACGGCTCACTAGAATTTCCTCTGACTAATCACTTTATGCAAGTGTTGATGCCTCTTTGCTTCCAAAAGGTCTCAAGGGGAAGGATAGGACAAGAGAGAGAATGAAGGATTCTAGGAGCTGTGGTCAAAAAAAAAGGAACTTTTCCAAGCTCAGAGAGAGTTTGAGAGAGAGAAGCCACTGATGGGGTGACCAGGACACCCAAATACACCACTCAATGACCTAGATTTGGTGCAACGATGTCACTTCCTGATCTCTAGTCTCTTCCCATCATGCAAATTGCAAATTCAGATGGTCAGGTGCGGATAAAATTGCCACCAAAAAGGAGCCACCAAGAAACAGGAAGGTATTTTTTGCACATGCTTGGAAAAGGACAGAGGTTTTGAAAGGTACAAAAAAGACACGGCGGAGGGGGAGAGAAATGGGAAGATATTCTCAAACTGAATTGTCTGGCAGAGGGGAGATGGAAAGTTAGGGCCTTTCCACACTGCATTGTTATAGCACTCTTATTCCACTTTCAACCTCCTGGGGAATTCTGGGGTTTGTCGTTTCCTGAGGCCAAAGAGCTCTCTGGCTGAGAAGTCTAAAGGCCCCTTCCCAAGCTGCAAACCCTAGCATTCCAGAAGATGTTGAAGGTGGAATAATAGCACTATAAGAGTGTAGTGTGGAAAGGCCCTCAGTAGTCGGGGGGAAAGGATGTCGATTGACTTTCATGATAGTGGGGTGAGAAAAATCTGGACCCAACACAATTCTTCACTACCAGGAATTCTCCTGTGCAAAATTCAGCCATAGTTGCGTGCATGTGTGCTTGTGTGTGTGCAGAGACATCAGATCTTGTGTGCAATGCTTTTTTCTTGGAAAATGAGATCCTAGGAAGCTGGCTCCCTGTATAGAAAAGTCATATTTTTCTACTCAAAAACAAATTTCCTGCATGGAAAAAAAAAAGTTTCTGTACAAAATGTCCACATTTTCTGGTTGTTACCCCCCTTCTTTTTTCACAGAATAAGTTTTGAACTGCAAATATTCCTCCCAGAGCAGCCCAGCTTTTGAGGAATCTCTCACGGTGGGGAAAGAAAGAACTTTAAAGGATTCTTTCCCCTCCTCCCGGGAAGAATGAAAAATCGCAAGGTTTAATGTCTTTGTTAAAAACCACGCTTACCTACCGTTCCTCTTTCTCCTGACATTTCAAGAGCATTTCAGAGGGCTCGGGAGACCATAAGATTAACGTCAGCCGGGGAGAGCTACTTAGCTACGCTCTGCCAACTTGCCGTTTAATGATTCGGTTGCACCTTTTGGCTTTGGCTGGCTGGGAACATTTTCTCTTCTCTCTGGCTCTCCCCTCTCCAAGAGGAAGTTCTCCAGATCATTTAGGAGGAAAAAGCCCCATCGCTGGAGCCAGACTTGTCATCTATCAGTCACCCGCCCAGGGTGATGTAGGTGAGAGTCAAATGAAATGTGCATGGACTGGACAGGAGAAGTATTTTTAAAAAAACAGGAATTTAGGGGAAGTTCTTGGTGCAGGTATCATCACCTGGTAGATAGAGCAAAGGCAACGAGCACTTTTTGCCTTGGCTCAGGGTTGAAAGGGATCTGGGTATGTTTGGCCTGGAGAAGAGAAGGTTAAGAAGGGACATGATAGTTATGTTTGAAGGGATGTCCTAGGGAGGATGGAGCAAGCCTCTTTTCTGCTGCTTCAGAGATTAGGACATGGAGCAATGGCTTCAAACTTCAGGAAAGGAGATTCCACCTAAACCTTAGGAAGAAATTCCTGACAGTAAGAGCAGTTTGACAATGGAATATGCTGCCTGGGAATGTGGTGGAGTCTCCTTTTTGGGGGGGTTTAAACAGAGGCTGGATGGCCATCTGTCAGGAAGGCTTTCATTGTGTCTTCCTCTGTGGCAAAAGGAGGTTGCGTGCGATGGCCCTTGAGGTCTCTTCCAGCATTATGATTCTATGATTCCTTAACCAAGTAACTTCTTCTGGTCTAACCATCCCCCCCCCGCCCAAAAAAAAAAAAAGCCTGGTGGAAACATCATTCCCCTGTGCTCCAATTGCTGGCAGAATTGACCTCTTTCTCCCCACGCAGCTGATGTCTTTTAAAGGGAGTGGAAAAGTTATGATTATGGAAATATTATCACATTCATGACAAAGTAGTGATCATTGTTCTATGTTCACAATTGCTACCTAGTCACTGGCCATTTCCGCACTAGATTGTTATAGCATGATTATTCCACTTTCAACATCCTAGGGAATCCTGGGGTTTGCCTCAAAGGGCCCTCCCTAAACTGCAAACCTCAGGATGCCGTAGGATGTTGAAAGTGGAATAATAGCACTGTAACAGTCCAGTGCGGAAATGTGCTGGTGATTGTTCCTTCCTTTGAAATGTACGCTAAGCCGAAACAGCCTCACCGTTTCTCTTTATTTTTCCCGTGGGGTGGTCCTTGGCAGGCTCCTTCTCTGACCGCTTCCGGTTCTGTCTGCGGGCGTCCCTCTCTCAGGCCGATTTGATGCTGGCCCCAGTTGGCTCTCCCCTCACCTCCTGAGATGTTCTCCAGAAAGAAAGCCTCAAAGCTGCAGCCGGTGGCCTGTCCCAATGTCCTCACGCCAGACAAAATCCCTCCGTTTTTTATCCCACCCAACCTGGCTACCCTTCAAGGCCGGCGACGTTCGTGCCGGAGCGAGGCCCAGGAGGATCGGTCGGCCACAGGCCACGTCATCCCCGTGGAAGGCTTGGAGAAAGAGGAAATCCAGGCCAACGGGCGTCTCTATGGGGCCTCCTCCATGCCACAGCTCTCTAGCTTCCCCTTCCTTCCCGAGAGTCCGCACACGCGCCGTCGGGAGTCTCTCTTCCACAGTGGGCGACCTCCCCACAGGTGCCACGTTGCCAGGTTCTCCTCTCCATCCACGAAGCCCATCTCGTGCCCCGGTTTGGCCCCGGACAGTGACACGGCCTCCTCCACCGAGACCTCCCCTTACAGCTCCCCGCTGCTGATGCGCTCCTTGGGTGCCATCCCACCGTGCCACCCCCACACATACCGCCGGAGGTTTGTGGGCCGCTCGGCCAACATCAACGCGGCTCCCCGGCCAAGCTCACTGTCCACGGAGGAGACTAGTTCCACAGACACAAGCCCCAGCTTCCCCCGCCGGGAAAAGGAGCCTCCCTGGGGTCACTTGGCCTGCCCGCCCCTCTTGCCGACTTTCCCGCTGGACTGGATCCGTTGCCGCGAGAGGCTCACCAAGGAGGTGATGCTGACGGTGAGCAAAGGGGGCGGCTGAGGCTCTCCAGTGAGTACTTGCAGCCTCAAGGGAGGCTCCGTGTCCGGCTGGTGAGTGCCGAGGCCTTCTACCCTCCCCACTGCGACCCACGGCACATCCACTGTTGTGTCTCCCTTCGGCTGCGTCCGGGGACCGGGCAGAGGCAGCGCAGTGCCATCGTGAAGAGGAGCCGGGACCCCATCTTCAACGAGGACTTTTTCTTTGAGGGCATCTCCTCGGATGAACTCTCCAGGCTCAGCCTCAGACTCAAGGTACTGAACAAAGGCTCTGGGATGCGGCGGGACACTGTGTTAGGAAATGCGACGTCCCGCTCGATTCTCTTTTGCCTTGAAAGGCAAAAACACCGAGAAGTGGCTCAAATGTCACCTTGGTGGTGGCAGGAAGGGCTGGGCTGCGGGGAGAGTCTTATTTGGCCAGCCCCTTCGCCTACACAAGGGAGTTTATGCCCTCTTGTCTCCTTTCCTTTGCATGTTTTGACCCAAACATGTGGATGGGTTGAGTTTCAAATGGATCTGTGAAGGTCAATTCAGACCAGCTCCTGCCCTATGATTGATTCATGCTCTGAATGACCATGACTGGTTCCAGCAGGGGGAGCTGTTGGGTTGCTCTCTGCTGCTCTTGGGCGCCACCAACGCTGCAGGACAGAAGCGGTACTGCAGCTTCTTTTTCATCTGTCACTGGGATGGAAGGAATGATAGGATTTACTGGATCCTTTAAAACCCCAGACTATGACCCGGCTGGCCCTTCTGTATCAGCAACTACTCACCACTGGACTCCGTTTCAGTGGTCTACTAATAAATGCATACCTCACACAGCTTGTTTCCATCTCTCCTTGTAACAGCAAACTCTGGAGGTGAGTGCCAATGGCTTTGGTGCCAAGGCAAAAGGAGGAAGGAAAGAGGGAAATAGGAGTAAGGTTGGGGTGGCCTCAAGACTTGAGAAAAGGGGGTGGAAATTAACTAAAATGATGATCTTTATCTCTCTCTCTCACACACACACACACACACACAGATACACACAAGCCACAAAGAATTGCTCCTATTCGGTCAGGCTGGAACACAGACACCTTTCACAGCAGCAAGTGCTGGGGAAGTTTGTTTACATTAAAATTAATCCATCAGTGGATGCGTATTAATTGCTCCCTGCCAGCGAGGTTCAGCACTTTGGAGAGCTCCTTTAGAAGTTCCTACTGAAAGGAGGAGAAGTTCACTGTTCTGCTGTTGTGAGAGATACAATCATAGAATCATAGAGTTGGAAACCCCAGAGGCCATCGAGTCCAACCCCCTGCTATGCAGGAACACCCATCAAAGCATTCCCAACAGACAGCCATCCAGCCTCTGCTTAAAAACCTCCAAAGAAGAAGGAGACTCCACCACGGTCCGTTGAGGCAGCCTATTCCACTGCCAGACAGCTCTGACTGTCAGGAAGTTCCTCCTGAGGTTCAGGTGGAATCTCCTTTCCTGCAGCTTGAATCCATTGCTCCTTGTCCTGGTCTCTGGAGCGGTAGAGATAGTGATGCCCACACAGATTGACAGATGGACAGATAGATGGACGGATGGGTGGGTGGATGGATAGATTGGATGGATGGATGGATGGATGGATGGATGGATGGATGGATGGATGGATGGGATCGATGGATCGATGGATCGATGATAGACAGACAGATAGATAGATCATAGATAGGAGAATGAAGATAGATAAAGAAATGAGAGGGAGGAAGAAAAGATGAGTGGGTGGCTGGATGGACAGATAGACCGATAGGCAGGCAGGAAGATGAACAGGTAGTCAGAAAATCTCATCTTTCTGTCCACAGCAGTCAAAGCTGAACAGTACTGCATCAAATAAACTTAACAATCTGCTGCCCTTTCTGGAAACCCCAAGCCTGTTGTCTGAAGCCACTGCCTCACTCTTTCTAACATTAGGACCAGTTGTGCTGATTTGCGCAGAAAGCACAAGGTCAAGCAAGCTCTCAGGGATGTAGCTATTGGCGGGGGGGGTAACTTGAACTTGTAGCACAGCAAAATGAGTATAATACAGTAGGCATCAGTGAAACCTGGTGGGATGAGTCTCCTGATTGGAATGGAGCAGTAGAGGGGTATCACCTATTTCAGAGAAATAGACCAAAAAGAAAAGGAGAAGGAGGCACTCTATATATCAAGGACATTTACACCTATGAAGAGATCCATGATTACATCCTGGAAGCCTGGTTGAGAGCATGGGGTAAAAATTAAGGGGAAAGGAACAACAGGGACATCATTGTGGGGGTCTACCACAGACCTCCAAGCCAGACTGAGAACTTGGATGATGCCTTCCCGGAACAGATGACACAACATTCAGAATGAGGATGAAGATAGATAGAGAGATGAATGGGAGGGAGGATGGATGAGTGGGTGGCTGGATGCAGAGAGAGATAAATAGTTGGACGGGTGGATGGACAGAGATGAGCTTTAGGAGGATGAAGACGGATGAGGAGGGAGGGTAGGTGAGCTCATGTCTGGATGTATGAATAGATGGGTTGGATAGATAGAGAGAGAGAGAGAAATGGAAGGCAAGGGAGAGAGACAGACAGACAAATAGAAGGGAAAGAGGGAGGATAGAATAGATGAATGGGCGGATGGATGCGTAGATAGATAATTGGATGGATGGAAGATGGATAGATGGACAGTGATGTTAGCAAACCGAGTTCTGAACCTGTCCCCATGTTCTGTGACGTCATTCTGCCTACCTTGCCATATGCGTAATGTGCCGTGAGCACTGGCGTGACATTTTGTCTCTCGTCTCTTTTCCACGTCACTCTGGTTTTTACTGCTTTTCCCTCCCCTCCTCTAAAGTCATTAAAGCATTTTTGACTGCGCGAGGGAAAATGTCTCTGCATCTGACACCCACCTAGCTTAGGATCAATATTTAAGTAGAGTTGTATTCGACCATCTGTCCAAGGTGCTGCTGTGCTCCCCGTTTCACTGGGATCGGGGACATATTTTCCACTCCACTGCTAGGAATGAAAAGAGTAAACTAGAGTCAATATAAACAGAGAAGATTTCAAAGCGGTGGTGTCTGGCCTCTCTCCTGCCACGGGGACAGCAAATCTGCTCTGAGTTGTAGTCTGAACTTGAAAGGAGGTCTCCAAGATGTGCTGAGCCAATGGGAGGGAGAGTATTCAGCACTTTGGACAGCTCCTACCATGGCTGGAGCTATAACCACCCAACTGGCATGGAAAGCAGCATCTGCCCCTGGTTTGGAGCTTGGCATCATTTCTTAGCGTGAAGCTGCCTGTGAGGTTTGTGTCTTATCCTCCAACTCTCCTGATTTGGCACAGAAATTCCAATCAATTTTCTGTCATCCCACTTTTTCAGCTGCTTTTAAAAAGTGTATTTCTCCCTCCTCACACTTTCCCTCTTTTGTCCACAGCTTGCTTCAATTGCTGCAAACTGAGTTGAAAGAGCAAAAATGATTTGTAGCCTATTAACTTAGAGGGAGAGGAGAGGATGGGGTGGCTTCTTTTCCTTCCCAGCTGGCTCAAGCAAAAGCAAGCTGCTGCAACCTCTCCTAGCATGTTTGTTCTTCCTCATTCATATCTTTTGCCCTGATGTTGCTTAGCCATGTGTGTCTTGGTTTTCACCGGTGAAATGCCAGAGGGTGTGTTATAGCATCTTGATGGGGGACTTTGGAGGGAGATTGTTTAAAATGCAAAGATCCCTTTGGGGAGCGGGATTGGAATACGGTCAGCCCTTTGCATTTGCTAGGGTTAGGGGCACAGGACCCCCTGGCTAAAGGGGAAAAAATTGCAAATATCAAATTATCCATGTCCATCTGTGGAAAGGCGTCTGGGGCATGGTGTGGAGAGTGGGCACCCAGAGTCCAAACCAGGTCAGGGAAAGGAGAGGGAAAGCAGGTGGCTCAGCATTCCTCTCTCTTGCCCATCTCCTTCCTTGGGTGGGGAGGGGAAATTGGGAGAGGGTTTGTGGTGCTGAGAAATTGGGTTGCAAACTGTCCTTAGCCGGCCAGGCAGCAGCTGGTGGAGAAGGAGGATGACCAGAGGCAGATTTTTAAAGGGCTGCATGGCCTGATCGGAGCCACTGAGAGAGAAGGTTCCCCTGGAAGAGGAGCACACAGCGCTTGGAGAAACTTGCAAATAATCAAATTCATGAAAGTCAAACCTGCAAATGTGGGGGGGGGCAACTGTATTCCTGGAGTGGGGAGATCTCAGCTGTTGCTCTCCTTTTGCAGTCCTGGGAGAAATCTCTCTACACGCGAACACTTCCTGCATAGAGAGGTATGGATTTCCTGCCCATTGCATAAACTGTCCAGAGCATGGAGACTCTTGGTGGGACTTCTGTTGTATGATTAGCTCTTCCGTGGCTTTTGAAATAAGCCAGTAAGCGCCATGGCAGGGCAGTTTAAAGCAGAGCTTGGGAATAATTCATTCAAAATTAATATGTCTCCTTCTCCCCCATGCAGCTGATGCAGGCTAAAAGAGGGTTATAATCGAAACAATACCATCACAAGCATGGCTTAGCAGCAATCATGATATGGAAGAGTTGCTTAGAGTTATTATCATCGTTATTATTATTATTATTATTATTATTATTATTATTATTATATCATCATCATCGTCATCGTCATCGTCATCGTCATCGTCATCGTCATCGTCATCATCATCATCAAATTGTATGAAGAAGGGTTGAGAGAGGGAGTTGGGGATGTTCAAACGGAGTGAGTGGTGACATGATTGCCTTCCTTAAATATTTAAAAAGCTGCCACATGGGCAATATGTCATAGTGGTTTAAGCATTGAGCTACAACCCTAGAGATCCAGGTTCGAGTTCCTGCTCAGCCATAGAAACTTGGTGACCCTGCGAGCTTCACTCTCAGTCCCCAGAAGGAAAAAAAAACCCACGATAGGTTCACCTTCGGATCATCATAAGCCACAAACAACTTGAAGGCACACAATGGAACACAGGAAGTGGAGGGGAAAGATTTGGTCTCTGAGACCAGGACCTGGTCTTATGGTTTTAAGTTACAAGAGGGTATAGAGTTTGATTGAACATTGGAAGGAATTTCTTTTGGCAATGGAACCAGTTGCTCAGAGAGATGGTGAGCTTTCCTTCTCTGAATGTCTTCAGAGAGATGCTGGAGAGCTCCCTGCTGGGGCTGTTCTTGCTGGATTTTGTGCATCGAGCAGGGGGTTGGATTCAATGGCCTGGGAGGGCCGTAATTTTATGATAATTTGACCTTTTTCCAAAAAGGAAGATCAGAAAATAAGGTTATTTTGACCACCAGAGGGCAGGCTTGGCCTAGCAAGACTGTGATGGCTGCAGAATATAATTCTTATATATATAATATATAATATAATATAATTCTTAGTTTTTGACAAAGGTTGACACTCTCTCCCTTTCCCCAATCTCTAAGCACGTGAATGTTTGACCTGGCACATAATGGGCAGGCTGGCCACTGCCCCCTTAGAGCCCGGGCCAAAACATTCTGGACATCAAAGGGTATATTCTGACCACAGTGACATAGCCATAAGGACTAGTCACATCACTTGGTCATGTAACTTAATTGTTAAGTGCAGAGCTAGGATAAGCAGGTCAATGACGCCTATTATATAAGACCTGGTTGGCCTACTTAGCAATTTGGGGTTGCTGTTATTGTCATGCGCGGTTCAGCAAAGGTTGCCAACTATTTAATTAGCCGTGGCGCCTCTGCCTTTAAAAAAAAAGTTGATCAGAGACAAATGGCTGAATGAAATGAAGGGTCTGTCACTGGGAAAGATGGGAGCAGTAGAACTATCCTGGTACCAGCATTTTGTAAATGTGTTCACCAATAGACTAGAGTTAGGAGTAACTAATGCTGCTGATAACAGCATTTTTTTCCAGGGTGCCATGAAAAGGGTCTCTTAAAAGCTGGGGGAAATGGCAGGAAAAAACCCAAGAAGATCCAACAGAAGTTAGTGGCTCAAACCATGGGCATTGGGGTGGGAAATCCTTCAATCCACATAGATGCTGATCATAGAATCATAGAAATGTAGAGTTGGAAGAGACCCCAGGGGCCATCCAGTCCAACCCCATTCTGCCATGCAGGAACACCCTCAAAGCACTCCCTTGGACAGAGGCCATCCAGCCTCTGCTTAAAAACCTCCAAGGAAGGAAGGAGACTCCACTACACTCCGAGGCAGCAGATCCCACCGCCTGACTGATGGGATCTGAATTAGGACCGATCTTTAGGAGGGGGTCGTGGGGCTAGGAAAGATAGCTTGATGAAAATGTCAGCGCTCCATCCTCCATACGGCACCCCTTCAAATAGTTAAACATATCTATTAGGATTCTTCCAGGTGGGGTCTGACCAAAGCACCATAGAGTAGTACTATCACTTCTCTTGACTGATTAGACTCCTGTTGATGCAGCCTAGAACTGCATTAGCTTTTTTAGCTGTTGCATCACACTGCTGACTCATGTTCAGCTTGCGGTCTGCTAAGATTCCTAGATACTTTTTACACGTACTGTGGCCAAGCCAGGTGTCACCCATCTTATCTCTGTGCATTTCATTTTTTTTTCTGCCTGTGAAATGCAAATAAACCTTGAAGATAGGTGAAGGTGTCTCTCTCAGGTTCTTCTCACCAAGGCCTTAAGCTTTCTAGAAGGAGTCACAGATTTTTCCCAGAACGGGTTTGCTGAGATGGCCCTTCCCTTCCCCAGGAAGCCTCCCAGATGTGGAGATAAGAAACCCGCCCAAGGTGGATCTGGCATTCAGGAGACGTGCCAATCATCAATATGAAACAGTTCAGCCTCCCCTCCCCACCTACTCCATGGGATCCAGTTCATCTAACCTCTTCACATCTCCCATGGGAACACTGGGGAGTGTTCCTAGTTGAACTTGGAGGTGGTGGATCTTCTTATCGATGTGGGTTTGGGCCCCTCGCCCGATCAGCCCAGATTTCACTGGTTCAGCCACTGTGTCTCTTTCTGCATGGTCCAGATTCTTGCAATCTCCATGTTCATCCTTCCTATTTTTAGTGAAAGGATGTCAAATGGAGGGTGGAGCAAGCCCATTTTCTGCCGGTCCAGAGACTAGGACAAGGAACAACAGCTTCAAACTTCAGGAAAAGAGATTCCACCCAAACATTAGGAAGAACTTCCTGGTGGAAAGCGCTGTTCAACCGTGGAATACGCTGCTGCCTGGGAGCGTGGTGGAGTCCATAAGACATCCTCCATACAACACCCTTTCAAATATTTAAACATAGCAATCGTGTTGCTTCTTAACCTTCTCTTCTCCGGGCTAAACATATCCAGCTCCCTAAGCCGTTCCTAACAGCGCTTCATGATTTCCAGACCTTCATTTTGGTGGCCCTCCTCTGGACTCGTTCCAGTTTGTCAATGTCCTTCTTGAATTGTGGTGTCCAGAACTGGACACAGGATTCCAGGTGGTATTACGGGGGGCCCTCCACTTCCATGGGTTTAGCATTCACTGATATGATTATTTGCAGGTTATTTTATTTTATTTATTTTTTAGAAATCTTGCCTCATTTGTTCCTGCCACAGAAAAAAATTATATTCTTTCTAGGAAATCTCTAGGTCCTCCAGCACGATTCTATACAGTCATAACCACAGAATTGTGATGGAGGACCTAAAGATTCCTAGATAAAACACTTCTTTAGGAATTACAGTGTGATTCTATGGCCCACCTCCACCAGAAACTGACCATAGAATTGTGCTGGAGGACTTAGAAATTCCTAGAGAAGTCATAAAAAATAAAAATCACAAACTCTATTTTTTGGAGCTTGTGATTTTTATCTTTATTTGTGTTTTTTCCACTTTCACGGAGGTCTTGCACTCAGACCAATGCAAAATGCAAAAATGGTGGGCTCCCTATATTACTTCCCTCAGTCTAAACACTATACTCCTATTGATGCAACCTAGAATCGCATTGGCTATGTTAGCTGCTGCTGGGAAGCCCTGGCTGCCCGGTGTTTGCAAGACCTGAGCAGTATAGTGGATGGCTGAGACTTTTGGTGATCTTTCATTCAGAGGGTCCCTATAAATCAAAGCCCACTTGATGGAAAACAACGAGGAAAACAATTTCTTGGACCCTGGATAACGGCAGCAGATCTGGGGACTTGTTTTCTGTCTCCAAGACCCTCCGGATCGGACAAGGACTGCCAAGAAAACCACTTGCACTTTTGAAAACTTGATATTTTTATATTATACATATTGGACTCCCCTGGCCACCTACTGAAAAAATGAATTGCCATCCCAGGAAGAGATCCTTCACCCCATTTTTCTTTTCACCCCATTTTCTTAAGAACACACCAAGAGCTTGGCTGGGTCAAATGAGAGATCCATCTCATCCAACATCTTGTTTTTGACAGGAGGTGATGCCTAGCCCTTATCCTTACTCGTAGCCTTGGTTTTTGCCTCCTTGTATTCATTCCATCCTAACCAGCCATGCTGGCTGCCCTTGACACACCTTGTGGCAGTGAGTTCCACAGTTCAGCTCTGCAACATGTGAAGACAAAGGCTTCCTTTTCTCTGACCTGACTATCTCGCTTTAAGGGATGACTCCATTGGGTTCTAATATTATGAATCAAAGGGGAAACAGGGGGCCTTTCCACACTACACTGTTATAGTGCTATTATCCCACTTTCAACCTCCTGTGGAATTCCAGGGTTTGTAGTTCACTGAGGCCAAAGAGCTCTCTGGCTGAGGATTCTGAAGGCCCCTAGCTAAACTGGAAATCCTAGGATTCCATAGGAGGTTGAAAGTGGAATAATAGCACGGTAACTGTCCAGTGCGGAAAGGCCCAGAACGTGTCTTTTTAAATCCCAGTCTCCTCCTCTGCTTTTTCGATCCTAAACCAAACAGCCCCCAACTTTGCAACTTTTCTCCACGAGAGGAATTTTTATCCTCAGTCACTTTGGTTGCTGTTTTCTACCCCTTTTTTGTAAGGTCCTACACTTAGGCAGAAATAATGGAATCCACAAATATAGGATGGGGGACACGTGGCTGGATAGCAGTACGTGTGAAAGGGATCTAGGAGTCTTCATAGACCACAAGCTGAACATGAGTCAGCAGTGTGATGCGGCAACCAAGAAAGCCAATGCAATTCTCGGCTGCATCAATAGGAGTATGGTGTCTAGATCGAGGGAGGTACTGGTACCACTCTACTCTGCTTTGGTTAGACCCCATCTTGAATACTGTGTCCAGTTCTGGGCACCCCAATTCAAGAAGGATATTGACAAGCTGGAGCAAGTCCAGAGGAGGGCGACCAAAATGGGGAAGGGTCTGGAAGCCAAGAAGCCCTATGAGGATGGGCTTAGGGAGCTGGGTATGTTTAGTCTGCAGAAGAGGAGGTTAAGAGGGGACATGATAGCCATGTTTAAATATTTGAAGGGAAGTCACGTAGAGGAAGGAGGTGACTTGTTTTCTGCTGCTCCAGAGACCAGGACAAGGAGCAATGGATTCAAGCTGCAGGAAAGGAGATTCCACCTGAAGCTCAGGAAGAACTTCCTGACAGTCAGGGCTGTCCGGCAGTGGAATCTGCTGCCTCGGAGTGTAGTGGAGTCTCCTTCCTTGGAGGTTTTTAAGCAGAGGCTTGATGGCCATCTGTCGGGATTGATTTGAGGGTGTTCCTGCATGGCAGGGGGTTGGACTGGATGGCCTGTGTGGTCTCTTCCAACTCTGAATTTCTATGATTCTATGATTCTATGATCTTTTCTTAACCTCAAGACGCATTAAAATTGAATAAACTTCTCCTTTTCTCTCCCGGCTCCGAAGAACGTGTTAATTTGGACGGAGATGCGAGGCCTTTGGAAGCAGCCTTTCTTTTGCATCCTTAATCCCCTTCCCTGGCATGATGGGTTTAAGCCTGGAACTCTTTTTCCAACGCCCTCATCCAACAGGTGAAGCTCTCTAGGCGATTGGCCTCCTCCACCACCAGCTCCTACCACTTTCCGGGAATCCAGATTTAAAAGAAAAAGAAAATCACCCCGCCCAGCGCAGCAACCCTGTGATCAAAAATACATGAGTCAGCGGGCTGGTTATATAACCGCTTGGCATTAAGTCTCAAGAAGGCTGGCTTGACTTTAACAAGTTTTGGCAAAAGGAATTTAGCAAGATGGCGCAAGATGCCTCCTTCCCACTAGGGGTCAGCCTAGCTCTGGCAATCCACCCTCCTTACGGAAAAAAGAGAATCCTCTTTGGCCGTTTCCGCACTAGACGGTTATAGCGCTATCATTCCACTTGCAACATCCTATGGAATCCTGGGGCTTGCAGGATTCCATAGGATGCTGCAAAGCCATGAGTGACCCTTTTGGCAGAGTCTGGAAAAGTGACTTTTTAAGAATTCCATCTCCCCAAATTCCATAATATATAATGTACAGTTGGTTATAGCGCCATTATTCCACTTGCAACATCCTATGGAATTCTGGGGTTTGCAGTTTTGGGAGGGACCGGCTGGAATCCTGCAAACCCCAGGATTCCATAGGATGTTGCAAGCGGAATCATAGCGCTCTTATGATGTCAGGGAAGGGGATTAAGGAGGCAAAAGCAAGTGGAATCATAGCTCCTATGAATCAAAGGGAAAACAGAGGGCCTTTCCACACTACAGTGTTATAGTGCTATTATTCCATGGTTAAACATGGATTTCCAGTTTAGCGAGGGGCCTTCAGAACCCTCAGCCAGAGAGCTCTTTGGCCTCAGTGAACTACAGACCCCAGAATTCCACAGGAGGTTGAAAGTGGAACAATAGCACTATAACAGTGTAGTGTGGAAAGGCCCTCTGTTTTCCCTTTGATTCATAGGAGTGCTATGATTCCACTTGCAACCTCCTATGGAATCCTGCAGTTTGCAGAATTGCAGCCGGCCCCTCCCAAAACTGCAAACCCCTGGATTCCATAGGAGGTTGAAAGTGGAATGATCGCGCTATAAGAGTGTCATGCGGAAATGGCCTAAGATCCTAAGCTTTGGCACAGAGATGCAGTTTAAAAAAAAAAGGAGATACTCTTTCATGTAAGTCCATTTACCGGCTCCTAACTGCTGTCACAGATAATC
The DNA here is from genome assembly GCA_948474755.1 of Ctenosaura bakeri. Classification (NCBI taxonomy): domain Eukaryota; kingdom Metazoa; phylum Chordata; class Lepidosauria; order Squamata; family Iguanidae; genus Ctenosaura; species Ctenosaura bakeri. Next base: position 74,542 of record CAOLHI010004422.1, on the reverse strand, counting down.
CCAAAGCATGAGACAGATAATCCCAAAGCATCGAGGGAGGTACTGGTACCACTCCACTCTGCTTTGGTTAGACCCCATCTTGAATACTGTGTCCAGTTCTGGGCACCCCAATTCAAGAAGGATATTGACAAGCTGGAGCAAGTCCAGAGGAGGGCGACCAAAATGGTGAGAGGCCTGGAAGCCATGAAGCCCTATGAGGATAGACTTAGAGAGCTGGGTATGTTTAGTCTGCAGAAGAGAAGGTTGAGAGGGGACATGACAGCCATGTTTAAATATTTGAAGGGATGCCACGTAGAGGAAGGAGGGGACTTGTTTTCTGCTGCTCCAGAGACCAGGACAAGGAGCAATGGATTCAAGCTGCAGGAAAGGAGATTCCACCTGAAGCTCAGGAAGAACTTCCTGACAGTCAGGGCTGTCCGGCAGAGGAATCTGCTGCCTCGGAGTGTGTGGAGTTCTCTTCCTTGGAGGTTTTTAAGCAGAGGCTTGATGGCCATCTGTCTGGATTGATTTGAGGGTGTTCCTGCATGGCAGAAGGGGGTTGGACTGGATGGTCCCTGGGGTCTCTTCCAACTCTGAATTTCTATGAGACAAGTTACTTTTTGAGGATTCCCATCTCCCAGCCAGCCCCGGGAGCTGGCCTTTCACGCTCTCCAACATTTCAAGACACGTGTGGCCGAGGAACATCAGAGTGCGGTCAAGATGGTAAAAGGGATGGATGAGGAAGGACACCCAACAAGCTAGGAGAGGCTGCAGTCGTTTGCCTTTTCCGGGACTCCGGGAAAGGCAAAGCTCTGCCCTTTCTCTCTCCTCTCCCTCCGGATCATTTGAGTGCAAGCGACTTTTGAATTGAATTGGGTACAAGCTGTTTTTGCACTTTGCATGCAGTTTGCAGCGATGAAAGTAAGCTGAAGGCAAAATGGAAGGAGAGATTGCCAGGACATCTGAAAAGCAGCCGAAAAAAATGAAATGATAAGACCATGGATCCAAGCGATCTCTGCCCAAGCAAGATAGTCGCAGGTTATGGAATTTGGGGAGGCAGAATTCTTAAAAAGTCACTTTTCCGGACTCTGCCCAAAGGGCCACTCAGGGCTTTGCGGGCGCCAGACGTCACCCGGAGACAGAGGAATCGATTATCAGGAGCGCAATATCTCGTGGTAAGCATTCTGATCTTGGGCGAGTGCCACGGTTGGCCGCCAGCATTGTTTACAGGGAGCTGACCCACGTTGGGAAATCGAAAGGGAGGGATGGAGGGCCTCTGCCTTTGAGCCGGGCGGCTCCCCTTGAGAGCGGATTTAAGAAGCCAGGCGCCTCCAATTTGGCACGGAGGCTGAGTCGACACCTTGCCCAGTAAGCAAAATCCATCCAAAAAGAGAGTGAGAGAGAGAGGAGAGAAGACAATAACTGGGCTGCCTTTGGGCCATGTCCATACAAGCATTCGTGGAGTGGAATGGGTTGCATTTTGGCTCGAAACTTAGGAGATCAAGGCTCCAGTCCTCATTGAGGGTGCATCCGGATGGATTGTTAAAAAAAACAACAACCAGAAAGTCCTTGATTTTGTTCCTGTTCTTTCTGATTTTTTTTTTCAAAACATCCAAATACATTCTGTTTATCCCAGAACATTTTCTGTCCACTCCCAGTACATTCAGAGACTTTTCAATCTCTCTAGATGTTCTCTTAGGCCAAGGCCCCTCCCGAAACTGCAAATTCCAGAGGATGTTGAAAGTGGAATCATCGCGCTATGACAGGCTAGTGCGGAAATGGCCTAAGTCCCGAAACTCACTGAGTTTGGCACATTTCCACTCTTCCTCCCTCGGTTTGATCTACCTCACAGGGCTGTTGTGAGGGACGCCGGACAGCTATCTCTGCCACCCGGAGCTCAATGGGAGAAAAGGGGGATAGAAAAGTGTTTTTTAGTTGGGGATTAACTGAGCCAAAAGGGTCTGGTTGGAGGGAACATACAACTCCATTGCACCAATAGCTCTTTTGGCTGCCAATCTGCTTCTAAGCACAATTCCATGTGCTGGTTATCATCCATAAAGCCCTGTGCGGATTGGGTCCAGGCTACCTGACAGACCGTATCTCCCCATATGAGCCTGCCCGGCCCCCGGATCACGAGAGAGGCCCTTGTCTCAGTCCCACTGCTTTCACGGGCACGGCTGAGGGGGACACAAGACAGGGCCTTCTTTGAGGTGGCTCCTAGGCTTTGCAAATTCCCAGAAAACTGTTCTTCTGGCAGCAGGCAACGAAGCTGGTTTTGCAAAAAATCCCAACAGGCTTTCAGAGCTGACTGTTTCTAAGGAAAGGGTTTTAAACCGTACTCTTTTTAACTTGCTTTTTATTCTTTAACTGTATTGTAATCAGTTTGATTTGTAAATTTCCCAGTGATTAAAGCTATTATCATTATTATTATTATTATTATTATTATTATTATTATTATTATTATTATTTAAAGCTGTCAGGTTTTTAAAGTTTAAAGTTTCTCCAGACTCTGGAGAAAGCTTGCACGCCGGAGTCTGCATTTCATACTGCAGCAGAGCAGGCTAGCATGTTTTTTGCTGGTCAGTTGGCAGCATTCTTTACAGCTCATCCTGTGCCACAGCCAGCATGGCTGGGTTTTATATTAATTTTACCAGCTTCTACTCTTCTGCGTCTAACAGCTCAGTCTGAAAACACCATTACGCTTGTCTTCATACCACAAAAAGCTCCACCTCCTGATTTCTGCATCCCAAGCTGTGAGTAAAAGCAGAAGAGCAGATCACATCAGGGTTTTTTTTGGTCAGTTGGCAATCCTGACTAACCACATTCTACTATAATAATAACACCCAAGTCTTAATGTTGCCCTTAGGAGTACCCAACCCATAGAAGTTATTGTTATGATGTGTTATTCAAGGGTAGCTGTGTTGGCAGCCATATAGCAAAATATAACAACATCCAAAATCCACAAGCAGAGATACCTTCGTTGGGCAGACTCCAAAGAATAACATATATTGTGCAAACTTTCAAAGCTTCACTGGCTTCTTCATCAGGTAAAGATCTAGGAGTCTTTAGCAGACCACAAGCTGAACATGAGACAGCAGTGTGATGCAGCAGCTAAAAAAGCCAATGTGATTCTAAACTCTATCAAGGAGTATCTATAGGAATATCAATAGGAGTCTAGTGTCTAGGTCAACGGAAATGATGGGACCACTTTATCCTGGTTTGGTCAGACCCCAGCTGGAATCCTGTGTCCAGTTCTGGGCACCAGAGTTTGGGAAGGATATTGACCAGCTGGTCCCGGGGTAGAAGAAATGATAGAAGGTACTGGAGCTGTCCGGCCGAGAATTCTAAATATCCTCTGTAAACTGCATATCCCGTGATTCCATAGAACAGAACTATGGCAGTTAAAGTGGAATCATAGTGCAATAGTTATGTAGTGCAGAAAGGCCGATGGTAACACAGCCCATTACTAAAAGACTCGCCTGTTACACTAAACATGTTCTAAATAACACACAAAAGAACTCTGATCCCTTGGAAAAGAAAAAATCGATTAGTAGCCCATTTCTTATTCTACAATTACAGATCTAAGCACCTTCAGCTTACTAGAAATAATTATTACATCATCATATTTCTTATTGCTCAAAAAAAAATCCATAAAAGGTTTCCGGTCTTTCCAAAAAAATAAATCTATTTTTCGAAACCTATGTCCATGTTGCGACTTGGGCGGGATCTGCGACTTTAGCAACCCGGCGTTACCCATTTATTGAAAGCAGAGGAGCCCTGCTTGGTTGGGCGGGGACGGGAAGGTGGCAACCTTTCCCCAGGTTGGCACCGAGGGTTCGTCAGCGTCTGGCACCGCCATCAAACGAGCGAAAAAAAATAAAAATTAAAAGGAGGCGCAGGAATGGGGCGTGTGGGGCGCAACTCCTGATCCGGCCCTGCCTCCCCAAGCCAGCCTGGCAATAACATTCTGCACGTGCCAAAAGGCCCTGCCCCGCCCTGCCGCCCCCAGCCTCAGGCGGCAATCCAGGTGCCACGAAGAATAATCCAAGTAAACAGTAATTACCCCCAGGGTAGGGCTGGGCGTGTCCAGTTGGGGGGAAAAATGGGGAGGTTGGCTGCTGAGCGGGGCGGGGGTACGTCACTCACCCTACGGGGAAGGATGGACTTTTTGGAGAGGCAGCCTCAGTTTCCCCGTCGCATACTTTTTCAGACTCCTGGGATCTGGGACTTTTTAGGCCCCAAGGACTTCCTCATCCCCCTTGTCTGAATTAAATAAGCTTGTTTTTGGGTAAAGACGGCAGCGTTTTGCTCGTCTACCCGATACAGATAGCCTGCCCCTGCGGAGGGAGGTTCTACTTCAAGGCTCACGTGCTCTTCTTTGGCCCCTTTTAATTCGGATTCGGGTCCCGGATTTGGTCCCTCTTAATTCGGATTCGGGTCCGGATTTGGTCCCTCTTAATTCGGATTCGGGTCCCGGATTTGGTCCCTCTTAATTCGGATTCGGGTCCCGGATTTGGTCCCTTTTAATTCGGATTCGGGTCCGGATTTGGCCCCTTTTAATTCGGATTCGGGTCCCGGATTTGGTCCCTTTTAATTTGGATTCGGGTCCTGGATTTGGTCCCTTTTATTTCGGATTCGGGTCCCGGATTTGGTCCCTTTTAATTAGGATTCGGGTCCCAGATTTGGTCCCTTTCAATTTGGATTCGGGTCCCGGATTTGGTCCCTTTTAATTCCGATTCGGGTCCTGGATTTGGTCCCTTTTAATTCCGATTCGGGTCCTGGATTTGATCCCTTTTAATTCGGATTCGGGTCCCGGATTTGGCCCCTTTTAATTCAGATTCGGATCCCGGATTTGGTCTCTTTTAATTCGGATTCGGGTCCCGGATTTGGTCCCTTTTAATTCGGATTCGGGTCCCGGATTTGGCCCCTTTTAATTCGGATTCGGGTCCCGGATTTGGTCTCTTTTAATTTGGATTCGGGTCCCGGATTTGGTCCCTTTTAATTCGGATTCGGGTCCCGGATTTGGTCCCATTTAATTCGGATTTGGGTCCCGGATTTGGTCCCTTTTAATTTGGATTCGGGTCCCAGATTTGGTCCCTTTTAATTTGGATTTGGGTCCCAGATTTGGTCCCTTTTATTTTGGATTCAGGTCCCAGATTTGATCCCTTTTAATTCGGATTCGGGTCCCAGATTTGGTCCCTTTTAATTCCGATTCGGGTCCCGGATTTGATCCCTTTTAATTCGGATTCGGGTCCCGGACTTGGTCCCTTTTAATTCAGATTTGGGTCCTGGATTTGGTCCCTTTTAATTCGGATTCGGGTCCTGGATTTGGTCCCCTTTAATTCGGATTCAGGGAGGTTACTGATTTCCCCTCGCTTGACATCTCTGCCAGGGCGTTCCTCGGATTTTTCCACGTCCCGTCTTTCGAGCAGACCAAAATTCATAGCATGGAAAAGAAAAGATCAAATGCAGATTTCCGAGTCCTGATTTAAGCCACCACATTCGGAGTTGTGCTTTATAAGGACTTCGCTTTGCTTAACGAACAAACTAATGTTTCACAGACTTCGTGGTTTGTAAACATGATACAATTGTCGTTTCCAACATGGCCTTGTTGTCGTTTGCCTTTGAGTCAACGTTGCAACTTTTGGCAACTCTATCATGGGGTTTTCTTGGCGAGATTTGCTCCGGGGGGGTTGGCCTTCGCCTCCCTCTGAGGCTGAGAGAGTGTGACTTGTCCAAAAGTTCACCCGGGGGGTTTCTATGGCCGGGTGAGGATTCGAACTCAGGTCTCCACAGTCAGATTTAAACCACTATATAGGCCATTTCCGCACTGGACTGTTATAGCGCGATGATTCCACTTTCAACGTCCTCTGGAATCCTGGGGTTTGCAGTTTCGGGAGGGGCCGGCCGGAAACCCCAGGATTCCGGAGGATGTTGAAAGTGGAATCATCGCGCTATAACAGTCCAGTGCGGAAACAGCCTATATCAAACTAGCTTATCTGCAATGCAGATAAAAAAATCGATTGACTGATTGATCTTAAAGGCTGGTTTCCATTCCCCCCCTTCCGCCTCCCATCCCATCTTTGGAACCGGTCTTCCAGTGCCGGAAATCAGGAGGCGGACCACCGGGATCGGTCGAGTGGCTCTTTGGGACTGCAACGCCCAGAATCCTCCACCCAGCAAAAGCACCAAGGAAACTTCCGGTTCATTTGATAACCTTGGTTTTCCTTGCCTGGCTCGGGGACCCTCCAGATATTGTGGGAGTGCACCCCCCCTTCACCCCTAGCTGGCTGGTCTTCTGCAGGGGGATGATGGGAGTTGTAGTCCACTATCTGGGAGACCACCGATTCCACAGCTTGTTGGTTGTTCTGCTTTTCGTACTTTCTTTAAGCTGCACGGGGGATCCTGCAGCCGCTGAGAAACTTTTCCTAAGGATGCCAAATTTGCAAAAAATACTAAAAAATCAGATGCAATTAAATACTAGAAAATTAGTAAAGGTTGTGTGCAATTTAAATTTTAAAATGGGCTACACAGAAGACGTTGTGTTTCTCACGGGGGTTCAAAAGAAAGCTAATCCACCCTCTAACCAAGGCTCCAACTGGCCAATCTATCCCTTAACAGACTCATTCTCCAAAACAGACAGAAATCCAACCGGTGCAGCTTCCAATACGTCTCAAGGGATGACCTTAAAGGGACTAAGTCTTCTATCCTGGCCTTCTGGGTCATTTCAGGCGATCTTTTCCTTTGAGCAGTCAATAGGATTCTTTCCAGACAGGGGTGTGGGTGGACTCCATCTCCCATCATCTCCTCGGCACTAGATATGCTGGCTAGAGCTGAGATCAACCACAGTCTGACAATATCCGATACCAGTATCCCCCCTCCTTTTTAAAGGCATACCATGGGAAGAAGCTGTGGGGACACTGTAGCTGGGGATGATGGGACATGGAGTCCAAAATGTCTCAGGAGCTCCAGGCTGGTGGGGGGGACGCTAAAAAATGACAGCGAGCAAATGGAATCCTTTCTCTTTCCAAAGCTTTTGAGATGCACAGCCTGAAGGGAGAAGGGGTTGGAGTGAATGGGCAAAACCAAGGATTATGGGTGTTGTTGTACAGACTGACCAGGCCCGGGGTTTGGGAAGGATGCACCGCAGCAGGAAATTGGGGTTTTTTTAAATGACCTTTCTCTCTTTTCCAGCCCTTTTAAAGGCACGACGTTAAGGGGTGAGTGATGGGATTTGTAGTCCAAAGCACCCGGGAGGGCCCAGATTAGAAAGCAGCCGCGAGCCAGCGGGCGATTCTCCTTCCAAAGCCTTTAAAGCGGCGCCCCGTGAATGGGGGAGTGGCACATGGGAGTTGTAGTCCGTCTGGATCATGTCCGGCATGGAAAAGCCCTAGAAAAAAACTTTCCAAAAACCCACCTAATACAACCGAAGGGAGGAAAATATAAAAAAATATAAAGATGGGAGTTGTAGTCCAAGGGGGAGGACTAGCACCCACTTAGGAAATGCTGCAAATCTCACAGCTGGGTGGGTGGGGGGCGTTTTCTTTTTCTGGCCGGGGGATGCTGGGCGCTGTAGTCCAGCGAGAGGAGTCCACTCCCAGGCCCACGTGACTGCCGCCGGGGCGGGGCGGGGCGGGCGGGGCCTCGGCGGCGTGATGGACAGGCCCGGTCACGCGGCCTCGGCGTGGCTGCCCGGGCGGCTGTGTTGACGGCCGCGCTGGCCCCGATCCAGCTTGGGAGCGAGCTGCGAAAGCGCCTGTTGTGTAATGGTGCGGAGCGCCCCAGGCCCGGCTAATCGAGCCCTGCTCGCCGGAGCCTCGCCGCTGGCTGGCTTTTTTTCCTTCCCTGGCAAAGCCAATGGGCCTGGCGGGAGAGCTGCACCGGTTGCAGTTCTGCCTGCGGCTGCTTTACTCGAGGAGGAAGGAGGATAAGCCGTGGGGAAATATTTTGCAAGAGTTAGGGCTTGGGAAGGGGGCGCTGCATGCCTCAACCGGAGGCTGCACCAGTTGCATTTCTGCCTGTCGTGGTGTCAAGCATGAAACCTATATGGGGGAAAGGGGTAAACATCAAGAAGTCATGCAGTTAGGGGCTGGGGGGGATTGCAGGCTACACCGGTTGCATTTCTGCCTGTCGTGGTGTCAAGCATGAAACCGGTTGCATTTCTGCCTGTTGTGGTGTCAAGCATGAAACATCAAGAAATCATACAGTTAGGGGCTGGGGGATTGCAGGCTGCACCAGTTGCATTTCTGCCTGTCGTAGTGTCAAGCATGAAACCTGTACGGGGGGGCAAGGGGTAAACATCAAGAAGTCATGCAGTTAGGGGCTGGGGGGAATTGCAGGCTACACCGGTTGCATTTCTGCCTGTCGTGGTGTCAAGCATGAAACATATGGGGGAAACGGGGAAACATCAAGAAGTCATGCAGTTAGGGGCTGGGGGGAATTGCAGGCTACACCGGTTGCATTTCTGCCTGTCGTGGTGCCAAGCATGAAACTTATATGGGGGAAACGGGGAAACATCAAGAAGTCATACAGTTAGGGGCTGGGGGGGATTGCAGGCTGCACTGGTTGCATTTCTGCCTGTCGTGGTGCCAAGCATGAAACCTGTACGGGGGGCAAGGGGTAAACATCAAGAAGTCATGCATTTAAGGGGTTGTGGGGGAATTGCAGGCTACACCAGTTGCATTTCTGCCTGTCAGCTCTCAAGAGGAATGTGGTCTGCTCTGTTCCGAGCTGTACTGGACGCCTTTCTGTCAGTGCAAGAGACACTCGGGGGAAGCTTTACCAGTTGCATTGCTGCCTGTCAGTGCAATGGATGAAGAAGAGTAACTGAAAACAGCAGAATCGTTTGGAGGCATCTTCCAAAACTCTTCCCACCCTGGTGATGGTGAGCCACACCAGTTGAGCTCCTGTCTGTCAATGTGAAGGGTACGGGATGCCCACCTGCAGGAGGGGCCAGGATGCCAGTCCCCATACAGACTGGAAAATATGGGGTGGCATACCATACCCAGAGAGCTCTACCAGTTGTATTTGAGTCTGCCAGGCGGTTCTAAAGCCATCCTGCTCTAGTGCGGGTTCATATACAGTCTTGGGAGGTGGAGATAGGCAATTGTGGGAAAACCGCACCGGTTGAATTTCTGCCTGCCAGGCAGCTGTCAAACGGACAGCGACAACTTTCACAAAAAAGACGTTTAATCTGGAATTGAGATCAGTGCAAATCAAGAAATCCATCCACACATTACTGGGCCTGAAATATTCATATTTCCCCCCCCTCTTTCAAATTCTAAGCCATTCCTTCCCCTAAAACAGTTCTATTGATCCGGGTCCTGGGCCCAATTGGGGTTGAAACGGAGCGGCGCCTTTTAGGTGTATCAATTTGATGAGACCGGTTTTTGTCTGTTTTGTTTAGTGAGAAGGCGAGACATCACGGTTGCCAACTTACCTTTCCTACTCCGGCTCCTGTGTCTGTAATGGAGTCGCCAACTTTTTTAGAGGCTGCGGATTCTTATCTAGGAAGACGTCTCATCCTAAGCCAATGTTGGATTATACCCATAAGCGAAGGCCTTGGTTTCCACGCCGTGCCATTTCACTTGCAGATTTCTGCCTGTTAGAGGCGCAGGAGCAGACCTAGGTGGGGTATTCCAGATCAGTTGGCAACCCTGGTCTTTAAAAAAAGACGAAATTCAACAGATACAGTTCTTGCCATCACTGCATTTCCAGCCAACCACCCACAACAACCTTGTTTCCCATTTCCTTGTTCCCCTTTTCCATGTCCAGCAAACCTTTACATTTTTATTAAAAATTCCTTATTAATAATTAATTAATTAATAATTAATTAATATGTATTAATGTATTACAGTAATTATTACAAACGGCATTATTATTACTACTCGCAGAGTATAGCCGGTGCTGTATATAAAAAGGATCTAGTTTGGCCGGCCAGAAAGTGTAGTTTGCAAAAAAAAATCCATCAGGTGAAGCTTTGCCTGCCATGGTTTCCCACAGCTTCACCTGTTGAACAGCTGCTACAGCTACACAAGAAAAATAATGAGCAACCTTATAGAAGGGAGACCATACAGTCCTAAAAGAAGGCTTCACCTGTTTAATGACTGCCTGTGTGGCGAGCTATGCCGAATGCTGCACCAGTTGAAATGCTGCCTGTTGAGGGGTTTGTTGGAGAGGATCAGAAAAGTTAGCCGGTTAGGTTAAAATGGTTATTCTTTAAAAAGAGAGGCAGATGTGATGGTCAGGGGGAGAGTAGAGCAACTAGTTCATGGCAGACAGAAATACAACAGGTGGTGTCTTTGACGGGGAAGTTTTATCCCTTGGTTGCCTGTTTTGTCCTTGCTAAAAGGAAGCAAAGCTGTGCTACAACCTTGGCCCATTGTAACTGAAAGGCAGAAATCCAACCGGTGGGGAGTTAAAGGGCAGGGTGAGGCCCGGATTCCAAGGAAGCTTTGCCTGTTTAATTGCAGCCTGTTGCAAGGGGGAGAAACTTTATTAGAGGGAAGGTTGGCACACTTACATAATCATCTGGGAGGAGGCGAAGCAGGTCAAACGCTTGTGTTAGGCGCAGAAATGCTTCCAGGGCTGTTTTTCCAGGCAGGTGGAGGCAGTGTGAGCTTTACCTGTTTAGCTGCAACCTGCTTTGCAGCTGTTAGAAACATAGGCATCTAGAGGGGAATAAGAAGTTCCCTATTGATCCAGTAATTGAAGGAGACTCTTATGTGACAGGCAGAAACTTAAGTGGTTTTGTTTCTAGACACAGAAATCTTAGAGCTGGGGGGGAGGAGCAAGGCAGAAGCCCAACAGGTAAAGTGCGTTTTCCAGAGTAAGGAATTTCTAGGGAAGTTTTCCCTGTTTAACTGCAGCCTGATGTGCACTTGGAACCAAAGTGATGTAGGGGGAGAGCTTCACCGGTTTAAAGACGGCCCCTTTTATAGCCAACAGAAATCTTCGAGCAAAGGGAGGGCAAGAGTTTGCAAGCCAGAAATCCAACAGGTGATGCATGTTTTCCAGACAGGGTGAGGCAATATTGAGGAAGCTTTCCCTATTGAATTGCAGCCTGGCGAGCCCTTGTTAAGAGCACCGAAGCTGTACAGAAGAGGAAGGAAGAAAGCCCCTGCATTAAGAAACAGGGGCTCAAAAAGTTGAATGCAGTAGACAGGAATGCAACAGGTAAAGTCCCCCACCCCAAAGAGAGGAGGAGAGGTTTTACCCTTTAATGGCAACCCAAATGTTCACCAGTGAAGCCCGAAAACCATAAAAGAGAGGGCTCGAGCTGGTGCGACAGGCAGAAATGCAACCGGTGACGTCTGTTTTCCACTCAGTGCGCGTTTATGAAAAGCCCAACAATGACGCGGGGAGGGCAGCTTCACCGGTTAAATGCCAGCCCAGCGTTCCAGTCGGTAGGGATCCCCTCCTTAAAAGCTGGGGGAAGGGCCTGCCTTGAGCAGCCTGACAGGTAGAAACCCAACAGATGACGTCCCCTTTTGCAGCCAGGAGCAGCGCTTGGCCGGGTGACGCTTCACCCGTTTAATAGCAGCCTGGCGCAGTTAAGGTCACCAGACCTTGGCGGGTGACTCTTCACCCGTTTAATAGCAGCCTGGCGCAGCGTCCAGGGGTTAGAAGAGCGGGGCGAGGGAGAGAAGGGCCGACGCGGGCAGGAATTCAGCAGGCGAGAGGCGCCTCCTTGGAGCCGGAAGGAAAGGCTTCACCTGTGTAATTGCTGCCTGGCGCGCCGGCGGAGGGAGGCACCGACCCGGGGGTGGGCCGGGCGGCCTCGGAGCGCCCCTACCGGCCGGGCGCCGCCGCTGCAAGAGGGCCGGTTCGGGCAGCTACTGCTCTTCCCTGCTTCGCTCGCCGGGAGCCAGCCAGCGCCGGGTCCGTCTTTCCCGCAGCTCCGCCGCCGGCTCCTGCTCTAGTTCGGACTTTTTCCCCCGCCGGCGAGGTCGAGGAGAGAAGCGGCGCCCTCCCGGCCCCATGGAGGCCAGCCCCAGCGGCCCCGCGGGGGCCAAACGCGCCCGAGGTAAGGCGAGGCGAGCGCGCAAAAAAGTCTTGGCGAGGGGCGCGGGGGACCTTCCTTGGAGAGCTGGCCGGCGCACCTCGGTTGCGCGCAAGCAGGGTGGGGCTTGCGGGGTAGCTTGCGAGGTAAAGGCGCTCGCCTGCCTTCCTGCCCCGCACGCCCTCTCGGGGGAGGGGAGGGAGGGAGAGTTGGGGGCGCCGAGGGGGTTGCAAAAAAGGAACTGGGGAGAAAAGAAGGCGCGCGTAAAGAGTGCGCGGAGGAGACGCGGGGTAAGCGCAGGAGGAAAGGGAAGTAAGTTGAAAAGGGGGGGCGGTATGGGGGGGAGAAGACGGAGGAGTTTGGCGGACACGCCCACCCACCCTTGGGTGCAAAAAAAAAAGTGAAGGAAATCGGGGGGGGGATTGAGAGCCCTATAGAATTGGGAGTGGGCTCTAAGGATCATCAAGGCTGACCCCTTTGCTAGCGGCGCTGAAGCGTGGAAGAGGGGCTACCGGCCGGCCGGGGGTAAGGAGAGGTAAATGGGAACGCTGAGAGGCAGGTTGGCATGGGGAGGGAGAGAAAGAGAGACCCTCCAGTGGGCTGTGGGGAGGGGGGAGTGTGTATGAAAACTGGGGAGTGGGTATGGACGCGAGACCACCCCCTGAAATGCTGTAGCTTAACAATATTGGAAGATTATACATTGCAAGAAAAGTCTTGCCTTGCGCCTTTTTTCGGAGGCAGCTTGTGAAGGTGATGAGATGATACTGATGGTCCCATCATCCTCTCCTCCCCCCGTGGTGATCATTCTTGTTTTACTGCCCCTCCTCCAATCTGAAGAAAGAGGGTATTACATGGCCCAAGGAATGTGTCCAAGAGGAGGGAATGGGAATTCTGTGGCTGTTATGCCCCCACTTCCTTTGTCAGCCCTACAGGGTCTCACCATCCTAAACTATTTGGGGAGGGGGGTTGAGCTATTTTCAGGCAGACCGTTGCACCCTCTCTTTCGACCCCTTAAGGGTTTTGCCTAACTTGGATACCTATTCTCTACCACCATCCACCTCATGTTTGGTCCTTCCTGAACAAAATTATCTCTGATATTCACAATTTTCCTTTTTCTGGGAGGAAAAAAAAAAGGATATTCAGGCTAAAGGTGTGGTGCTACTTTGCTTGATCTTTGGGGAGTAAATCAGAGGTAACTTTGCTGCACTTTGCAACACTTGTTTGGTTCTTTGATAGCCAAGAAAGGCAAAGTAGATCTAGTCTTGGAAAGGATGTCAACAGAAGCAGAGCTTGGGGAAAGATCCCTTTTTTGTTGACTGCAGCTCCCAGAATCCTGGCTGGGGTATTCTGGAAGTTGGAGTCCAAAAACACTCTCTGAATTTTCCCCGGTTCTGAAAGGAAAATGGGGCAAAGCGAGTGAAGTACGTGGTAGAGTGGTTCACCAGGATCTATGGGCATAATGGTCTCCTCTTGAATGTTTCAGACTGGAGTAGCAATTAGCCCCACTGGTAACTACTAGGTGTAAATGCAAAAGATCCTGATTCAGTTCTCAACCATCCCCAAGTCAGCTGGAGAAAAAAAAATATATATATCTGAAACTCTGAAGTAAACTACAGTATTTGGACTTTAGCAATCCGAGTGGCTATGCCAGTTCAGAGGAGGGGGTTTTGGTAATCCCCAAAAGTTACTTTTCACCCAGGTTGTGCCCTGGAAATGGATATTTGGCCCTTCGGTTTCCATCTGGCCCTGTGAAAACTGAGGGATGATGGGAGCTACAGTCCAAAACAGCTGCAGGATACTATTTGCTGGTATGCCGGGGGAGACTGGTATGTTTAGGTACAAAGCTGGAGGGACCAGTGGCTTGCTCAGTATAAGGCATTTTGTTGAAATCATGAGGACTAGAAGCTTTGTTTTTAGGGGAAAGAACATAGTTTACCGTATTCTCTGTGCCATGACCCAATATTGATCCTAGACAGATCCAAGGAAGGCTTCTCTGAAATTTGGGGAGCCTGTAATGGACTATAAGAACCAGTACTTTGACTCATTGTGAAGTCTGTTTTCTCTGTGAGTGTGTGTTTCTTCTTTCTAAAATGTAGATCTTCTTTGCAAGATCCTTGGGGCAGAGACCTGCTTCTGATTCTGTGAAAAGTATTGTGAATGCTTTCTCAACAGATGATGGTGATAATGGGGGTGGAAATGGGGTTACAAGAGCTTTCCCAGTCCTCCTCCTTTTAAGATGCCCCAACCTCCCAGTTGTGGGACAGCTGCTTGAGAACAGCCTGAGTTCTCTCCAAATCCAGGGTGAGAGGAAGGAATTAAACAGCTAGAGCTTGACAAAAAGGTCCTTTTGGGGATTATAATTCTGGGAAGTATAGCCCACCCCACCCCCTGACTTTTCTGAGCTCTAAAATTTGCAAGAGTTGCTTTGACCCTTGGGAAAAGCCCCCTCCCCTTTCTGGATTGCAGCTCCCACAGTTCTGGGAAACTTGAGAACAGATCCACTTTGGACTACAACTCCTTGGCTGGGGTGGAGAGTGGGTTGTCTGGGAATTGTAGCCTCAAAGAGGGAACTTTTCCCATGCTCTGGAACACATGTATCAAATTCTTCCTTCATAGTGGCACACAGGCTCCGGATTGGTCCCACGATCTGTTTTGAGCACGTGTCAAAGATAAGGCCCACGGGCTGGATCAGGCCCATCAGGCCGTTTCATGTGGCCTCATACCTCTCTTGCAGCTGTGGCGCTCTCCCTGCCTGGCGAGCCCGATCCCCATGTTGCGGGCCCCTGGCTGCCAGTATTCTGGAGAGGGGCCCAGCAGCCAGCACTCACAATCTACTTCTACTTCTGGCTGCTCCTCTGTCCAATTCTCGCTCTCAGAGCATTGCCACAATGTGGGGATTGGGCTCGGAAGGTACAGAGAGGGGCAGCGGGGCAGAAAGGGTCATGGGGACAGAGGGAGCAGGCAAAGGCACATAGAGGGTCTGGGGGCAGAAAGAGGCACAGAGAGGGTCTCAACTTTGTTTAAATTCTGGCCCCAGTTAAGATAATAAACAGAGCTTGGTAATATTTGTCTGATGATTGAAAAAAAATAACTCTGTTTTCAAAACTCATTGTTCAATAAATTGTATAATAGTTGCACACTTGAATATCTGCTTGCCATTATTTTTCCTAAACTTCTAGTTTCAGAGCTAGAGCTGTTTTCTACAGCCCTTCTCTGTGGAGGAATTTGAGGAGGGGGCTTTCGTTTTATTTTTTTTACCCCCATCAGGAGTTGTTGACAAGACCATTTCCATTTGCCGAAAGCCACAATTAAGTCATTTGCATGGTGCTCTCAAGTGAGAGAGAGGAGATTGTATCTCTCTCTCTCTCTCTCTCTCTCTCTCTCTGAGGCAGAGAGAAGCTGGCAAACGCCGCCCGGCCAGTTTCTCTGACTATAGGTTTCGTTCTTGGCGTTGGGCACATTGCTGCCTCCTTCCTCTAATAATCACCTTGGCCTGGGCAGGAATCCGAAGCCACCCTGTGTCCACTCTTGACATCACCTCTTTGGTTCCAAATAATAATAATAAAAAGAACTCTGATCCCTGATGAAATTTCTCAGCAGCCCCCCACATTTTGGGCATCGCAGTCACATAAAACTTTGGTTGGGCATTCAGAAATACAGAGTAGGCCGCCAAGGAAAATCATACCTCCCAGTTTGGCAGGGATGGCCTCTCGTATTTCCCTGCCATCTCACTTTCTCACCTGCTTTTAAAGCATCCCGGTTTCTCTCTCTCTCCTCCTCCCGCTTTCCTCCTTTAGCCTCAGCTTCCTTCCAGCACTGCAGGGTGAGTTCCAAGTGCAAAAATCGTTTTGCAAGTCAAGTCAGCCGGGGTGTTGGGGTGAGAAGATGAGGGGCAAAAATCGTGCCCTTCCCGGTTGGCTCGGGCAAAAGCCAACCGCTGCAGCCTCTGGCTGCATGTTCTTCTTTGTTAATAGCTTTTGCCATCTTGACCGCACTCTGAGCTTGCCTGGTTGCACGTGCCTTGGTTTTCATCTGTGAGATGTTGAGGGTGTGGGAAAGGCAACATCACAGAGGGCATGCAGACACAGTAGATAGGCATGAACGATTTTCGGTGTCCCCCGTCTCTCTACCATGCTGGAAAATTGGGGATGGAAGGAAAATTTCATTAGAGGACCAAATTGTTATGGGGGGACAGTGCCCTCATTTCGTCCCCCTCTGGCTAACACCCTTGTAGCCGCAAGTTCCACAGTTTAGCTCTGCCCTCTGTGAGAAGAAAGATTTCCTTTTATCTCTCTTGAATCTTCCTCTTTTGCCAGTGGCCCAGTTGGGTTCTAATACTATAGATCCACTCGGCTCTCCACATTTCCAGGTTTGACCGTCACAGATTTGGTTATTTGTGAGTTTCTCCAGCCCCTGTTTCCCTCCTACTCCCCGTCACCTCATATGCTTTTTTTTTTCCCGGAGGAACCTTCCCTCTCAGCGACTCTGATCAGACCACAAAACCCTTTAAAAACCTGCCTCTGCTCCTCCTCCACCAGCCACTGCCTGGACAGCTAGCAGTCCAATTTCTCAGCAATACAAATCTTCTCCCAATGTGATACCGTATGGAGAATGGAGCAAGCCTGTTTTTTGCTGCTCGTGAGAGTAGGACACGGAGCAATGACTTCAGGAAAATAGATTTTGTCTAAACATTAGGAAGAACTTCCTGATGTTAAGAGCTGTTTGGCAGTGGAATAAGCTGCCTGGGAATGTGGTGGAGTCTCCTAAAGAGAGGCTGAATGGCCACCTGTCAGCAATGCTTTGATGGTGTCCTCCTGCGTGGCAGAATGGGGTTGGACTCAATAGCCTTTGTGGTCCCTCCCAGCTTTGTGATTTTAGTTTTGCCTCCTTGCTAGTAGGCAGAAGGTGGGGGGGCAGGACAGAGTGGAGGGTGAGTCCTGGTGCTGGAGGAACTGGGCAAGAAGGAGGAAACTTGCTAAGTAAATCCATAGACCCCTGGTTTTGCAAGTTGCTGATACGAATGAATTAATCCTTGCAAATAACAGTAAGCTGCTGTCCTGCTAGCTGAGTTGGAGATTGGCAGCTAACTCTGTCTTGGAACTGAGCCCACAAAAGCTGGAGAATTTGCAGACCCAGAGTTCGGTCACCCCAAGAAGGAAATGCCCTCTGCCTTAGCGACACCCCAAAAAGAGAGATTGGGAGAAAGAGAGGCCCATTTCCTGGGCAGAAAATTGCTCCTCTTAGTCCCCAAATCCATCTCCCTTCCTTCAGAAAACCCACAGAAGTACATGGATTTTTTTTTTAGCAATAAGAACTCTAATGAAGTAATAATCTGTGGTGATGATTATTAATCATTCTCATAAGTTGAATGTACATTGATCTGTAATGTAGAATAAAGCATGGAATAGCAATTGATTTTTCCCCTTTTTGACCATTTCTGCACTAGAGTGTTACAGTTACCGGCTGGCCCCTCCCGAAACTGCAAGCCCCAGGATTCCGTAGGATGTTGAAAGTGGAATAATAGCACTGTAACACTCCAGTGCGGAAATGGCACTTGTTACAGTTTGGAACAGTTCTTTTGTGTTTTACTTAGCTTCCATATTGAAGATGTGTTTAGGGCAACAGAGTATTCTTTTAGTAGCGAGTTTTGCTATTTTGTCTTGGTTTAGTTTTAACTGTTACATGTACATTTTTCTTCTTTTTTTTCCTGTAGTGATGAATCAATGTATTTGTCTGTCTGTATTAAAATTTCCAATATTCCAAGAATTTTCAATATGCAAAAAATATCCAATTTTTGGAAACGAAAAGAAAAACCTACAAAAATTTTCACTCCAGACCAGCGACTGGTCAAACCAGGTTGCATCCGTTCGCACACATCCTGAGCGTGGAAATTTGAGCGTAGGTCGGCTCTGGTCAGCCCAAACTGGACTGCAGTGCCCATCGTTCCTCACCATTGGTTGTGGTGCTTCAGAACTGCTGGGAGGTGCAGTCTTAATAAAATTGGGCAGGCCATCTAATTCTCGTCCCGGTCTTTTTGTCCTTGTTGCTTGCAGCTTTCTTAATTTTTGTGGCAGAATAGTGTTACAATAGTTTTCCAGCATATGCTATACTTTTTTATACATTTATACATACTATAAATATGTTGTGTGTCTTCATGTTGTTTCTGACTTATGACAACTTTCGGGTGAAACTATCATGGGGTTTTCTGGGGCTGAGAGAGTGTGACCTACCCAAAGTCACCCAGTGGATTTCCATGGCCAAGCAGGGAATATTTTAAAAATAGAGTAATTCCACAGCTTTCTATTAAAACAGCAATTTATAATGGTAATCAATTATACTTTAAATAATGAAAAACATCTTTTTTATGATTCCTGGAATCACATGATTATACTATTATGGGTCACCTAATATTCAATATACTGTTCAAAACCATCCTAAAGTCATTGCTATAATAATGTATATTATTGTATTTCAGTTAGATAGAATGAAGTCTTTCCCTTTGTTTTCCTCTTTTCTGCTGTTTTCCTAAAAATAGGAGGAGAGGCAGAATTTGAAACATGTAAGAATTTTAAAAACCAATAAAGCTGTTAAAATTTGTTTGATGGTGGTAGTGAGACGTATCCCACTTGGCTCGCAGAACTTTGATTCATGGATCAGGTAAAACAAAAAGCAGACAAAAATGTTATCTTGTTAAAGCACAATTAAATATATTTCCAGAGTTAAATATGGTTGAGGGTTCCTTTCTCCTATATTCCGTTTAAATTTTTCCTTGAGCTGGGGGGAGATGGAAGTTCAACACATCTGAGTCAAAAACCTCTTTGCAACATTCCTCCCAAGTGGATTTTTCTGCACGGCACTGTTGTAGTGTTATTATTCCACTTTCGACATCCTATGGAATCCTGGGATTTGTAGTTTAGGGAGGGACATTTAGACCTTTGGCCTCAGTAAACTACAAAGCCCAGAATTCCACAGAATGTTGAAAGTGGACTCATAGCACTATAATAATGTAGGGTGGAAAGGCCCAGTGTCCAAACTGCACAAATTTAGAGAAATGTTTTCTCCCCACTTTAAAAAAAAAAATCTGCAACGTGATAGCCATCTTTAAATATAAAGGGATATAATGCAGAGGGGAATGATTCTTAACCTTTTCTGCACCACGGACCCCCTTTAGATATCTTTTGTTGTGGTGGGCCGGCAAGACAAAAGATTTAGAACCTTCAAAGTACACTAAATATTTATTTAAAGTTGTTCCTCAAATGTCTTCAGATTTGGAGCTGCTCAGTGTTACTCACTTGCATGTTCTCATTGCTCACCGACTTAACAAGTGCTGAGTACGTTGTCTGATGACGACCATCATCATCATCTGGCTATCAAACTGTTATTTTCATAACTTTTGAACACTTTGAGATGTTGTAATGAAACTTTGCACAGCCAGCCCTCCACATTTGCAGGATTCGCTTTTGCGGATTTGATTATTTGCAAGTTTCTCCGACTTCTGCTCCCCAAATTCAAGTTCTTCTTTTCTGGGGTACCTTCCCTCTCACCGTCTCCTATCAGGCCGTACGGCCCTTTCAAAGCCCATCTGTGGTCCTCCTCTTCTCCCACCAGCTGCGACCCAGCCAGCTAAGCACAGCTCACAACCTGATTTCCTAGCCCCGCAAAACCTCTTGCGCACCCCCAAAGAAGAAACTGGGTGAGGGAAAAGAAATATTGGGTCGCCTGCTTTCCTTCTCCCTTCCCTGGGGGCCCACTCTTCCCACCATGCCTTAGCTCCCTTCCAACAGACCTACACACGCATTTTGATATTTCCGATTTTTCTACTTTTGCAGGGGTCCTAGCGAACATGGAGGGCCAACAGTACAAATGATGTCTGCCACCGGCAAAAGACTCCTGCTCTTTTGTCTGTCTTCCTTCCTTCCTTTTGTTCTTCCTTCCTTTCCTTCTGTTTTGGCTGTAGAAGGCCATAATATTTCTTCAAGGTTTTGCGGACCCCTTTGGAGGATATCTCGCCCTCTCCCTCACGGGGTCTGTGGACCACAGATTAAGAACCGCTGCTATAGAGGGTGGAGTGAGCTTATTTTCTGCTGCTTCGGAGACGGTGACATGAACCGTGATTCAGAGGATAAGGAAAGAGATTCCGCTTAAACCTGAAAAAGGACTTGTGGGTTGTAAGGGATATTTGACAGTGGCATGGACTCTCCTTCTTTGGATTGGAGAGGTTGGATTGGCATCTTTCAGGAGGGCCATAGTTGTGTATTCCTGCTTGGCAGGGAGTTGGACGCGATGGCCCTTATGGCCCTTTCCAATTCTAAGGCCATTTCTGCTCTACCCTGTTATAGTGCTATTATTTCACTTTCAGCATCCTGTAGAATTCTGGGGTTCGTAGTTTCTTGAGGCCCAAGAGCTCTCTAGCTGAGAATCCTAAATGCCCCTCCCTAAACTCCAAACCCCAGGATTCCATAGGAGGTTGAAAGTGGAATGATAGCACTATAACAGCGTAGTGTGGAAATAGCCCAAGACTCTATGATTCTGATATCATTTCTTGGATAAGACTCCCAGTTCTACTCCTCCTGTTTACTTCCCAGGACACAGAGGCATCACTGCTTAAATCCTACTTATCCATTTCTCAGACTGCTCCTTCCCAAACGTGTTTGCAGATGACAATGAAAGTGTTGCAAAGTGCAAAACAGTTCCGATTGGCCTTGTTCCCAGTGTGGAACAAAATATGCTGGCTGAACATGCTTCACTGTATGCTAGGGGCAAGAGAAGCAAGCCGGTATAGAGCGGCACTTTCCTACCTAGCAGGCTGCCCTTTCTAAGCCTCTGAGCCAAAATTGGGGGCTTTCTCCTTCTTCATCAGCCTGAGGTCCTTCCGTAGGACGTGATCGTAGCACTGTGTTGCCTCTGTAATAGTCATGGCTACCTCCTGTGGAATCCTGGGGTCTGTAGTTTGGGGAGATGCTAGAGCTCTCTGGCTGAGAATTCTAAATAACCCTCCTTAAAACTGTATATCCCAGGACTCCATAAGATGTTGCCATGTCAATTAAAGTGGAATCATAGTACAGTGGGCACATTCACTAGAGTTAGGGGTGCAGGACCTTTGCAGAAGTAGAAAACCCACAAATATCAAAATGTGTGTGTGTGTATCTGTGGGAAGGGGCCTGAGGCATGGAGAATGGATGCTCAGGATCCAAACCAGGTCAGAGAAAGGAAAGGGGTGGGTGGTCGGCTTGAAGGTCCTATACTTCCCCCCTCTCCTCTTTCCTTGGGTGTTGGGGGGTGGGATTGGAAGAGAGTTTGTGGTGCTGAGGAATTGGGCTGTGATCTGTCCTTAGCTGGCTAGGCAGTGGCTGGTGGAGGAGAAGGAAGACCAGAGGCAGGTTTTTAAAGGGCTGCGCAGCCCGATCAGAGCCACGGAGGGGGAAGATCCCCCCAGAAAAGGAGCACCTGAGATGGGGATGGAGAGGGACTGAAGGGGCTTGCAAATAATCAAATCCGTGAAAAGTGAAACCTGCAAATTTTGAGCCTGACTGTACTTGAAAAGGCCCCTCCTTATGAACCTATCAGAGATTCCAGTGTGGAGAAAGAAATCCCGAAACCTCTTTGGATCGCCGTCTGTGGGGAGCTGTGTTCTGTCCCTGTGGGTCTTGCATGCCCTGCAGCTCCCACCTGTGACAGGTATATGTTAAGCAGCCGGCCCCTTTTCCCATCTCTTTCCCTCTGCTTGGCACCTGGACCGGGGTGGTCCCTTCCTCAGCAGGCGAAGGCTTTTTATTTTTAACCGCTTTAGGATTTGAGTTAATATGTTAATGCGCCGCAGTCCACAGGCCAGCTCGCTTGATCTCGCTCAAATGTGACGTGGGGCAGCTTCTTAAGCTTCTCGCAATCTCCCTTCCCGCTTCTCCTGAGTACTGGCAGTGCCCCCCTCTTAGCTCCTGTCCGTCCCCCTTGTTGGCTCTTTTGGCACTGGGGCTGGCCAAAAACCAGGTGGCTTTGCTAAGAGCTACCGGTCTTTGCCGGAAAGCCGTTTCAGCCCCTTGTATAATTGACACTTTGGGTGAAACACTTGAGGTTTGGATTTACAGAACCCAGAACTTGAGGGGGGAGGGGAGTTCATTTCTCTTTTGTACTACAACTCCCAGCATCCCCAACGGCAAAAAGGGTAACATTTCTAAACTGTAATAAACCACCCTTGGTTTCAGCTCTCTGTTAGGAAACAGTCCTTGTCAGCTGTTTTCTTGTCTCCCATTCTGTCTCACTGGCCATTCTGTTTCCTGCAGTGGCAGCGGGTCAGACTAGAAAGCCCTTGGGTTCCCCACACACTCTGTACTTAGCTTTTCAGAAAAGGTGTTCGAGCAATCTCAGTATTCTGTAGAAACAAAAATCTATCCCATCTCTCCTCCAAAGAGTAGAAGTCAGAGGACACACTTCTTTCCTTGTTTCACAACAGCCCTGTAAGGTAGGCTGAGAGATGGCCTGGGGTCATCCAATCTGCCTCGGAGCTGCTTGAGGGTTCAAAATTATTTCCTTTTCCACCAATATGGAACTCAAGGCAACTTATAGTCTAAGTTAAAACAAAATGCAGGCATGCCTCGGTTGTTAAAACCGCTGAGAAGTAAGTTCCTTTTTACAAAGTCTTTATATGCATGCCCATGCCCCCTTTTCTTTCCTTGTCCTCTGTCTAGCTGGATGCATTTTAGCAGCGTCAGCATGGCGAAGGAGGGTTGGAGAAAGGCAGACTTTCATTGTCAGGTTGCTGCAGCATGGCTGCAGCGAGCGACATAACACAGCTGAAAATGGGAAGGAGTGGGTTTCTGCTGCTTTAGCTGCGTGTACCTAATCACAGCAGGCAAAATAAGCAGCAGTTGCCACCAAAATCCCTTGCTGAGCATGCATGAACAGCGAAAGAGAGAGAAAGGGGAAAACACGTAAGTTTGCCTCACCAGCTACCCCCAACATGTTTTTAAAAAGCGTCGATCTGTAAGTCTGGCTGCAAAAATGGAAATCATAGGAAAAGTGAAGGCTGAACTGATCCATTTTGTGGCAGAGGAATTTATCCCTCTTCTTTCCACAGGGTTTCTGTTTTTTGGTACTGGTTTTCTGTTAAAGATATTATGCCCAGGGATGCATTGACTTTCTTAACTATGGCATAGCTGAAATGATACATAATGTAAACAGCAGAGAAGGGACCAAGCAAGCTTCCCTTGGGAGGGAGTTCCACAGCCTAGGAGCAGCCACCAAGAAGGCTTTCTCCTGTGTCCTCACCTTTGTGAGGGTGGTGGGATGGGGAGAAACCCCCCCTCCAAAGAGGCCCACACGGATGCATGCTGATAGAAAGTAAACTTGTGGAACTCACTGCCACAGGAGCTAGAGAACTTGGTCGCCAACTCGGACCCTGACCCTGGACTCTCTGTCCTTTGGAGATCAATCTTCATTTGAGCATCTATCAGGAATGTTGTAGCTGTATATTGCTGTGTGGCAGGGGGGCTGGAATAGATGGCCCTCGTGGCCTTTTGAGCTTTAAGATTCTATGATTCTCAAATAGGGTTAGGCCACAGCAGTGGGTCCAGGGAGCAATTTTCTTCCCTAGGAGCCGGGGGGCTGCCAAAACTTCCCAAAACGCCCCCACAGACTTGAAACTGGCTTCACCACCATGCCACACTAGCCCTCTCCTACCCACCCTGTAGATCTTCACAACAGTCCTGAAAGGTAGGTCAGGCCAAGCAAGGGAGTGCAACTGGCCCCAGGTTATCCAGTAGTGATTTTTCATGGCTCGGGGGAAGCATGGAGACATGAACCTAGATTTCCCAAGTCCCCATTCAGCATGTTCACCACTGCGCCACAGTAACTGGTGTATGTTCTGAAAGAGGGTAATGCAAACTGCTTTTGGGGAAAAAAAAATAAAAACACAGAAACGTGGCACACGCACAGAAAAAAACCAAACTCACCGCAGTCACCTTGAGATCTCAGCTAGAGAGAGCTGGAAGTTTCACACCAATTAAAGCAGTCGCGAAGTCTCGGGGCGGAGGGGAAGACGTTAATAAGTCCAGTGTCCTGCAGAAAGCCAGGGAAACCCAAAAATCCACAGGTTAGCAATTCTCACCTGGCTAGGATGCGATGCCACCTAGCCCGTATGGATTTATTTTTCTGACTTTGTTGTGTAACGTCGGGAGGTTGCTCAGTCTAAAAAACAGGAGGCCAGGTTGAGTTCAAGAGCTCATGGACAGCCTGGGCATTTCCCACCCCACCTCCTTTGCCTCAGTTTTCCTATCTGTGGAATGGGATGATTTAACTGGACTGCTTGAGCTGGGAGGTGCTTTGTCTGGAAAAGAACGATGGGAGATGAGAGCTTTGGCGATACCGATTTTATGTAAAACTGTTCATGCCTACGGTCTTCTTCTTACAAAAGGAAATAGGGACACTGATGTACTTCTCACAGAGCTTGGGAATGTTCCTTAAAAAAAAAAAAAAAGAAGCCTACAACTTCCAGAATCTCCCAGACAGCTGTGCTTTTGGAGTTGCAGGCCAGAAAAGGAACTTCTCCAGGCATTGCCCTCTGTGTTTCTCATTTCTTGCATTCCTATGAGATTTTGCAGAAGTGGCCAAAGAGGTGATATGGAGCAGTGGTACAGGACATTTTAGCCATTTTTGTGTGGACGTTGCAGTGCAAAGCATCCCCTGCTCAGAAGTCAGGCTGCTAAATTTCTTCCCTGCCTCCAGCAGTTGTTCAGCATCCTGTGACCCTTGAGCATGCTCACTTTTCATGTTTTGTGGCAAGCCCTCCTCTCAAATTATTTTTCCCATAGTTTTTTTTTTTAATTCTGCAACTCTGGATTGTTGCTGCAGCTCGTCCTCTTCCTGGGCATGGATTGGGACCCTTTTCTGGCCAGAGAAAGTTTGGCACTTGCTGCCTGAACATCAGGATTGGAGAGCATAATGTATAAGAAAGCATCTTCTCAGTTGAAGTCTGTTTCATACAGAGGGGACACCTCAACGGATTTAGAGTATGAAAGACCCCAGTAATGACATGAACTGAAGAAGGGGTGGCCTGTTTTTTTCTGGCCATTGCTTTCCAACAATTTATCTTCCCAATCTTTTATTTTCCTTAGATGGGAAGTCTAGGTGGTGTCTTTTTAAAAATGTTGTTTGCACTGCATTGCTAAAAGTTTGCCATCGAACAGGTTTTAGCCCCTTCACTCGGGTCTCTTAAGGTGGGAATGCTTCTTCTAAGGTCATTTCTGCACTACGCTGTTATAGTGCTATGATTCCACTTTCAACCTCCTGGAGAATTTTGGGGTTTGTAGTTTCCTGAGACCAAAGAGCCCTCTGGCAGAGACTTCTCAATACCGCTCCCTAAACTGCAAACCCCAGGATTCCATAGGACGTTGAAAGTGGAATCATAGCACTATAGCAGTGTAGTGTGGAAATGCCGTAAGTCAGGGAACTAGCTTTCTCTTTTTCTGATGGGAAGAGATGCCTCTTCCAATGATTTCCCTCTTAAGACATTCCCTCTTGTGTATAGCACAGAATGCCTCTTCTGGAGGCATTTCCTCTTCTATCCAAAAGGGAAGGGCTCTTCTGGGGGACAGGTCTCTTCTAGGGACACTCTTTCACATATACAGAAGGGGGAGGGGAATGTTCAAGAGACAATTTCCCTTACGTCCTGGAGGGAAGACCTCTTCTAGGGTCATTCTTTTGTGTCCATGAGGGAAGGCCTCTTCTCTGCCAACTGGGAAGAGCTGATCCCTTTCTGATTCCTCATCGACGTTAGCTAGGTGGAAAGGACAATGTTACTTTCTTGTCTCCACACCCCTGGGTCAGCACTTAGATTTTTTTAGATTTAGCCTCACTAGGGATGCCATTGTGTCTTCCTGATACCAGCATTTATTTAGAAATGAGCAAGCTGAGCATGGTGCAAGCATGTCGATTTCTGTAAGCAGAAATCTCAGCTCAGGAACTGTTTCTTCCCCTCCCTATCAAGTCCAGGACGGAAAGCCTCTTCTAGAGACACTCTTACTTGTAGGTAGGTGGGAAGGCCTCTTCTAGTGACCCTCTCTCTTGTGCCCAGGAGAGAAGGGACACTCCTAGTTGTGCTTTTCTAGAGACACTCCCATGTCTATCTCAGTAGGAATGTCTCTTCTAGAGTCTGCCATGTGTTTAGAAGGGAAGGCCTCTTCTAGGAACCTTCTCAAGGGTGCACAGGCTTTGCAAAGCTGCACACACACTCTCCCAATTTTGGCTTGCACGAGCAGCATTTATTTATTTATTTATTTCCCCCCAGAGCTGGTTTCCAGTCTTCGAAAGGTGAACACTAGGAGCTTCCTCATTTGCATTTGACTCCCGAAATTGTTTTCCTGTGTCCTTCCCCGAAGCAGAAGGATGTCTGCTTTGCTAACCTCTGCTGGGTATAGCATTCTGGAAAGGAGAGGGAGATCCCCATCTATCAGGAGAACATCTTGTGCTTCACTCCTGTGATCGGAATAGGCTCTTTGGAAGTGATCAGCTTCACAAAGAATGTGGGAACATGATGATGGGAAAGACTGAAATATAGCAATAGCTGCAGGGAGCAAAATGTGGGCACTGCCGGTAAGAATTCTGCCTGTCCAGTTGAACTTTTCTTTCACTCCCCAGATTTCTAGCATTGTAGTAACTGACCATTTGGGAATACAGTTTGGAAAAGGGACAGGCAGAGTAATCCAGGAAATGCTAACACAGAAAATATAAGAGCCGTAAGTATGATTGAATTTCAGTATGTCACTCTCTGCAGAACTAGAAATTTGGGATCTGAAGAAACTTTCATGGTGGAGGCAAAATTATTATTTGGAAGGGCAATGCCCTCATAGCTGCACCTTTGAAAGGACAGCATCTCCCAAAAATACAGGTTTTGGTTTTGCCAGGTGGATTGCAGAGAGGGAATCCTTGGTAGAAAGGAGATGCTGGTTGTCATAGCCTAATTTTCTCAGATTATAGTGGCTCTTGGGTCCTCTGAGACATGGCCAGTTGTTGTTATTTGCTGTCAGGTCTTCTTTAACTTACGATGCCCCTGTGAATGAGAGATCTCCAGGTCTCTCCATTACTAACAGCCCTGCTCAGGTCTTCGTCATGTTCTGGATAACTTGCTTTCACAATCTGCAAAAGTGTTTATTTGGAGAAAAGCAAACATGACAACAACTTTCCCCAAAGTTGCTGAGAGTAAAGTATCTATGACGGTTACAGGCTTTATACCTTGTCGTACAAACTTATGTGTGCGTATAAAAGGTTGGTTAAAAGGCATAAATGTCAAGTCACCCCACAATATAAGCATTTTCTCATGTCTTCTGTTATTTACATATCTTTCATCCTGGGAGCGTGAACAAGTTCCTGTCCTCTTATCTTTGCATAGTTTGTTCTCATAACACCTTCTGCTACTCCATGTTTTTCTCCTCCTCATCTTCTTTCCTGGTGCTGCATACAAAGTGACTTTGAGCAGTACAGCCATTAACCATTTGGAGCTTGGAGATACTTAGTGGTTCCAATCAGGTACAGAGTTGCAGGTAGCTTTAATCAATGGATACGTATTAGCGCTCCAACCAGTCACCCCTATCTGATTTGTCAAATCTGTTCTGTTACATATGAGAGGTGCCACATGTCCTGACAGTCTTGAAAAATCGGGGCAACCGTGGCGTCTTTGGTTGGATCAGTCCCTCTGTCATGCCATCCTCCTCTTTTCCTAGCATTGTCATCTTTCACGGTGACTCACATCATCTCATGATATGTCCAATATACAATAGCCTCAGTTTATCCATCTCTGAATCTCGTGAGAGTTCAGACTTAATTTGCTCTTGAATCCTTTGATTGGTTTTTTTTAGCAGTCCCCGATATCTGAAGAACTCTCCTCCAGTACCACATTTCCAACACATTAATTCTCTCTTCCTGCCAGCTTTCTTCCTTCTCCGCCTATCACATCCATGCATAGAAACTGGAAATGCCACGGCCTTGATCCTGACTTTGGTATTTAATCATATATTTTTATATTTGAGGATCTTGTTTAGTTCCTTGGTGGCTGCCCTTCCAGGTACTTATTTTTGAAGCATAATCTTCATTTTGGTTCACGACTCAGTCAAGATATAGGGGATCTTCGGTGTCTCTGTTACCCACTCATGCGGATCAAGAAAAACTATACCAGAAATCCGATGTTGCTGCAGGTTGAATGCCCGTACAGGAGTGTTTATGTATGTAAGATGAGGAAAGCTGATCCTTTCTCTTTTGCTATATCCCCGCCATTCCAAATCCTGCTCTGGAGTGAGATAAACATAGACCTTGACAGATTAGAGAGCTTGACAAAAACTAACAAAATGAATTTCAACGGGGAGAAGTGCAGAAAAAAAAAGAAATGCACAGATATAAAGTGGTAGATATAACCTGGCTTGACCACAGTACATGTGAAAGGGATCTAGGAGTCTTAGTAGATCATAAGCTGAACAGGAGTCAGCAGTGTGACGCAGCAGCTAAAATAGCCAATGTGATTCTCGACAGCATCAATAGGAGTATAGTGTCTAGGTCAAAGGAAGCAACAGTACTGCTGTGTTCTGCTATAGTCAGACTCCACCTGGGGTACTGTGTCCATTTGTGGGCACCACAGTTCAGGAAGGATATTGATAGGCTGGAACATGTCCAGAGGAGGGTGACCAAAATGGTTGAAGGACTGGAAACCATGAAGCCCTGTGAGGAGTGGCTTAAGGAGGTGGGGATGTTTAGCTTGGAGAAGAGAAAGTTAAAAGAGGCCGTGATAGCTATGTTTAAATATTTGAAGGAACGCCATATGGAGGATGGAGCAAGCTTGTTTTCTGCTGTTCCAGAGATTAAGACATGGAGCAAAAGCTTCAAAGTTCAGGGACAGAGATTCTGTTTAAACCTTAGGAGGAACTTCCTGATGGTAAGAGCAGTTCAACAGTGGAATATGCTGCTGCCTCAATGGAGTTTGGTGAAGTCGTCCTCTTTGGAGGTTTCCAAACAGAGGCTTGATGGCCATCTGTCGGGAATGCTTTGACGGGGTATTCCTGCATAGCAGGGGTTTCTTTTAGGTCTCTCATTCTAAGAACATTGTCCATTTCTAAAGGACCACGGGCAATCATAGCCAAAGCCAGACCGCAGATGGCTGCTGGAGAGTTTCAAATTAGACCTTCCTAAGGATTCCATCATGGTGTTTAAAATAAGGCCAAGACAACCCGGGACTCTTTGGACAGGACTGGATTCCCGACTTCCACCAACCCCAGCAAACCCGGCCGGTGGCAGGAATAAGGGGAGTGATATTTCGAACAGCCTCTCTAAAATGCAACATCCCCCCTTAAATCCTTTGCTTGGGCTTCCTTTTCCCCCCTGTTGGGACATGTGCAGAGTCGTGCCTTTCCTGCTGGGCAGCAGGCAGTGGATCCACTCTGGATTTCTGTCTGAACTTTAAAGGGGCTACACCCAAGGGACCTGAACTCTCTTCCTCCCTTCCAAAAAATATGTTTGGATATAGTTCCATTATAGTTCAGACAAAAACCTGGAGTGGATTGATCCTGCCGTTGCTGGATTTTGACGTGGCACTTTTGCTGAGTTTGGTCTTCTCCTGTCGTGGATGGAATTCTCTCTCAAGCTACAGCTTCCAAGTGTGGTTTTCTGGATTCGGTTCCTTGGTTCTTCTCCCTCCTTTCCCAGAGAAATGTGGGCAATGCAGGCCATTTCTGTTCCCAATCCCAATACCTAACCACCACCACCCTTGTTGTTTTGTGCCTTAAGACATTTCCAACTTACAGTGACCCCAAGGCAAGCTTATCACAGGTTTTTCTTGGCAAGACTTGTTTGGAGGTGGTTTGTTTTTACCTTCCTCTGAGGCTGAGAGAGTGGGACTTTCCTAAGGTCACCTGGGGAGTTTCCGTGGCCGAGCGGGGGTTCGAATTGTGGTCTCCAGAGTTGTATCCCTTTGCTCAAACCACAACACGATGCTGGCCGTGGAACCCAACTCCTGGAGCTTCATCGGATAAAGCAGGTAGATCACAATTACAGCAGAACCGTGGCGTCTTTGGATCACTTGATCTTGTTCCTCTTCCGTGGTTCTCCGTGGTGGGAGGCCATTTGGAAAGCGTTTCTTTTAGGAAGGAGGTCATTCGTGGGTTTTTGTGTCTGTGTTTGTAGAAGAAATGCTTTCCAAACAGTCTCTCACGGAGAGGGTCACAGAAGAGGGTGTGATGAGTCCCAGCCAAAGATAATATTATTCTGCTGCCATTGTGGTTTACCTGCTTTGTGGGAGAATGCCCCTGTTGTCTGTGCCTTCAGGTTGTTTTCAACTTATGGCAACCCAGAGATGAACCTATCGTGGGGTTTTCTGGGGGCTGAGAGTGTGTGATGTGTCCAAAATTTCTCAGTGGGTTTCCATGGCCGAGTGAAGACTTGAACCCAGGTCTCTGATGCTCAAAGCACTACTCCACTCTGGCTCTCAGTGAAGCCCCTTGTCTTATCCATTTCTCCACCATTTTTGTTCTTTTCCCCCCAAAAAACACAGAGATCATTTGTGACAGGGACTCATCCTGGCCCTTTCCCTTCCAGGTCAGGTTTAAACCTCTCCTCCCTTTCCCAATCTGGATTTCCTTCTACAGTTTTGCTGGGGAGAAGGATATGTGAGAAGCATGGCTGATTGATTGATTGATTGATTGATTGATTGATTGATTGTATATCCCACCTTTCTCCATACAGGATCCAAGGTGACCTACAGCAATTAAAAAACAGGGTATGGTTAAAACATTATGGAATTTTATTTTAAAAAAAAATAAACTACAGTCCAGTTGAAAATGATATAAAAGCACCAGACGTAATTTTATAAACGGATAAAAGCACAGTAAGAAAGGTTAAAGAGCACAACGCCCGCCAAAAAGTCTTTCTGCCACATCTAATATGTAAAAGTCAAAGGTTGTGAGTTTGTGTCAGGCGAAGACCCGACCTCCTATGATTGGCTGTGTCAGGCAAAGACCTCATACGATTGGCTGCCTGAGAAGACCCTATGGAATCCTGGGGTTTGCAGTTTAGGGAGGGACCTTTAGAATTCTCAGCCAGAGAGCTCTTGGGCCTGTCTTCAATAGGCTGGTTGCTATTGAGATGAGACCTAGCAGCAAAGAGGAGGGCAGTGTAATTCCCTCAGGAACCCAGCCTCTGTATGTTAATAACTCTGAATACAGATTGGATTCGGGAATATGGGGAAAAGTTACAGGTACTGGACAAGACAGTTTGGGGAATTAGAGACACAGGATCTCAAATCTTTCTAGCAAGTATTGCCTATCAGAAAATAAAATCATGGGCAATGCTGAGTAGATACACTAGTAAGTTATAAGCCCAAAGTCCTGCCTGAATAAAAAGGTCTCTCCCTGCTGACAGAAGGAAGGGAGAAAATGTCCCATGGGAGGGAATTCCTCAACCTGGGAGCAGCCACCAAGAAGGCCCTCTCCTGTGTTCTCGCCTGGGATGGTGATGGGACTGAGAAAGCCTTTCCCCTAAGGTCTTAGAAAGGGAGGCTCGTTCAGGAAGATATAGTCTACCAGATAGTCTGGGCCCAGGCCGTTTCTGCCCACTGTACGCAGTAGGAATGTCGCGACAGGAGGAGCACAAGGGGTGGAAATGGTGGCAGCATTGTGGACTCTCACAAACAGCCTCAGAGGGCCACATGGTTTCCCAGATATGATTCTAGTTAGACGGGAGGATGAGGATCGTGGAAGGAGCACAGCTACAGTCTTCCACCACTTACCTGGTAGGTTAGGAACCGGAGCACTGTCAGAAAACAGAATTGGGTGAAAAGCAGAACCTGTGTTCTGCACTGCAGGAAGCATGTAGGACTTACGGAGGCTCACCTGGGACCGGCTGTGTGTGTGCCGCTTGCAAAGTCTCAGCCGTCCAGGCACATTTCTCCCCCCTTCAGCTTGCTTTGCAAGCAGCACATGCAGTTCCAAGCAAGACTCCATGGGTGAGAAGAACTGATGAAAGAGCAGAGCCCCCGTCGAATTAATGGAACTTGTCCTTATTTTGGAAGCATCCAAAGAACAAGTCTTAGATAATGTGGCATTAAAAGGATGTTTCCTGTACTTTGGCAGCATGTGCCAACTCCTGCTCGCTCAGAACCCAAGGGAAGCTGTGGAGGCAGGGAGGGTTCACAAGGGCTGTGTCTGTTGGGGTTAAGGTTTTTGGAAGGTAGCGAACAAGCTGTGTGTAGGAGAGAGAGGGAGAAAGAGAGAGAGATTTTCAGATTGAGATTGAAGGCTGAGCACTTGGAACCGCCAGCTCAGCGCTGTGGAATTTCAGGAAGACTGCCATGGAAATCTTGGCTGTCGAGCCTTTCTTGCTTCCAAAAGGCCCAAGTGAAAAGCTTTGGCAAACTTAGTATTATTTTTCTCTCTCTCTTTTTTATTAGAAGCTCTCGGAACGCCGCAGCTGGAAGCAGGGAAAGCAGCACTCTAAGGGGGAGGATGGATTTGAACCCAGGACTTTGTTACACAAGTGGTGTAACAAAGTCCTGGCTTCAAATCCATCCATTATCTTGGGGCTGTGCTCTCCTCATTCTCCATTTGGTGCCTGATGCTGGCCAGGTGGAAAGGCATTTTGTTTATGCTCAGACTTACCATTTTCCCCATTTCTGGTGGTGCTTGTCCAGAGTAGTCCAAAACCAGGGATGCCATTCACATGTACACTTTGCATATGCTCAGAGTTAGCTTTGCAATTACATGCTGTAGGAGGGGAAGGTGGGATTTGTAGTCAAGGGCTGGAAAAGAGATTCCAAGATTCAACTGAGAGGAGGCACAAAGTTTCTCCGCGTTGCATGACTACGGCAGTCGGACAACACATCAACTGTCACAGGTCCTTCAAGTGGCATCCTGGGACATTTATAGCCCTATCATACTGCAGTATTATTCTACTTTAACTGCTGTAGTTTCATCCGGGGGAATCCTGGGTCTTGTAGTTTGGTGAGGCGCTGGAACTCTCTGGCTGAGAATTCTGAATCCCTCACTCTAAACTGCAAATCCCAGGATTCCATAGGAGGTTGAAAGTGGAATAATAGCACTGTAACAATGCAATGTGATAAGGCTCTTAGTCTAATCATCTGCAAGCATATCTAGTTTATGACATTTGATGTGTTCCTCAGCTTTACTTCTTTAGCAGAAAATGTGTTAGCAGAATCAGAAATAACATGAAGAGAACAGGGGTAGGTTCCGACAACACAAAATGCAAGGGCAGCTCAAGATGTTCCAGAACACTTTATCCAAAACTGATAAATATGGACACGTGAAACAACTGGATCAGGTAGACCTTACAGAAGTAAGGAGAAAAACAAAAACATTTTGAGCCTTCCGGAGACCTCTTGACAGCTTCTTCCAAAATGACTTACATACCGTTTACTGCAGATTCATAGAATCCTAGAGTTGGAAGAGACCCCAGAGGCCATCCAGTCCAACCCCCTTCTGCCATGCAGGAACCCACATCAAAGCCCTCCCTTGGACAGATGGTCATCCAGCCTCTGCTTAAAAACCTCCCAAGAAGGAGAGTCCACCACACTCCATGGAAGCAGTGTATTCCGCTGCCAGACAGCGCTGACCGTTAGGGGGTTCAAGTGGAATCTCCTTTCCTGCAGCTTGAATCCATTGCTCCTTGTCCTAGTCTCTGGAGCAGCAGAAAACAAGCCCACTCCCACTTTGACAAGACATCCCTTCAAATATTGAAACATGGCTGTCATGTCCCCTCTTAACCTCCTCTTCTGCAGACTAAACATCCCCAGCTCTCTAACTCTATCCTCATAGGGCTTCATGGCTTCCAGGCCCCTCACCATTTTGGTTGCCCTCCTCTGGACACGCTCCAGCTTGTCGATATCCTTCTTGAATTGAGGTGGCCAGAGCTGGACACAGTATTGTTCCAAATGAAGTCTAACCAAAGCAGAATGGAGTGGTGCCATGACCTCCCTCGTTCTAGACCCCAGACTCCTTTGGATGCAACCACAAATTGGTACAAGATAGCACTCATAGTCTGTGTTTCCTTAACACCATCTTCCCAGTGCTGATGCTTCTAAAAGAAAACTTCCAGCTAGACAGAGGTTGGGGGGAAAAGGGTGTCCAGGTGGACATAGGTCGATTTTGGAAAAATAAGAGGTATATATGTGCAGAATCTAACCCAGGAGTTCTCAAATGTAAGTCCTTTGGATCTTCAGCTCACGGAATCCCTGACCATGGACAAGATTGCTGTAGGAGTTGAAGTTCAGAACACCTGGGTGATACAAGTTTGAAACCCACTTGTTCACACCAATTTACTCAAGGGTGTTGTTCATCCCAGGAGGAAAGAATGCAATATCTGCTGCTGAATTTTTGAAAATTTCGACTTGCCTTTTAAAAATATCGCAAGGGTCTAGTCCTTATGGATGTGAGAATAACAGAGTGCTTTCATTCAGTGCTTAGTAGCTGCTGATGCCCCTTCCCAGGGATGAATTCTCGGCAATTTGCTGATAAAAATCACAGAAACCAGATAATGTGTTGAATAAAAAGCTTTGAACTTGTACACTGTGGTTACACCCCACATCTCTCCCCAGGGTAGCCTGGAAAAGAAAAGGTGAAGAGGCAGCATGATAGTTGTGTTTAAATATTCGGAGGGATGTCGTACGGAGGATGGAGCAAGCCTGTTTTCTACTGCTCCGGAGACTAGGACATGGAGCAATGGCTTCAAACTTCAGGAAGAGATTCCACTTAAACATTAGGCAGAACTTCTTGATGTAAGAGCAGTTTGACGGTGGAATGCACTGCTTGGAGTGTGGTGGAGTCTCCTTTTTTTGGAGGTTTTTAAACAGCGCCTGTATGGCCATCTGTGCGAGTGCTTTGATTGTGTGCTCATGCATGGCAGAATGGGGTTGGACTGGATGGTCCTTGGATTTCTTACAAGTCTAAGATTCTGGGAATCTTGGAGCCCCTTTTCTGGCACTAGACTACAGCTCTTCCTCCGTTCCCCTTCCCTAGTGTATAATGGGGGAAAGGAACTCTGAGCATGTGCAAAGTGCATAGGAAACGGATAAGCCTTTTCTATCAGGCTAGCCATGCCAGAGTCGAGGGAGAAGGAAGTGAATGGAAAAGCCAGCTGTCGCATTGGCACATAGTTTCAGAATGGAGCTTGAAGAGAGAAGAGCTGCATAATTCAAACATTAAGTGCTCCACCCAGGACCCCAGTGCGCACTCGGTGGCACGCCGCCAGGGTTGTTTCAGAAATCCCGGGGGCCTCTTCTTCCCACCCGGCGCCCTTATCTGGCCTTCCCGAGGCCCCGTGGAGAAAGCATGGCT
Organism: Ctenosaura bakeri; assembly: GCA_948474755.1. Classification (NCBI taxonomy): domain Eukaryota; kingdom Metazoa; phylum Chordata; class Lepidosauria; order Squamata; family Iguanidae; genus Ctenosaura; species Ctenosaura bakeri. The sequence goes on along the minus strand of CAOLHI010004422.1, from coordinate 39,244 downwards.
ATTTATAAAAGGAGGATTATTAGCCCAGAAAGCCGATTTGCAGCGTCTTACCCAAGACCCTTTCGCCGTTTCAGTCCTCCCGGCTTTGGGGGGAGAGAAATTAGCCGGGAGAAAGGAGTTTACTTGGATTTGATGACAGAGAGTGCCATTTGGGGGGGGGGTCTTGGGAAAAAGAGAGATAAACTCCCCAGAAATGTTCCATCAGGTGGAAAGATTTAAGGTTTCTCGTGACGTAATTCAGGCTCCAACGGAGTGGCAGAAAGGAAGTGAGGTTAATGTGGGCTAAGGCATCTCGGTTGCTTTGCCACCCGGGGTGGACTCTGTCCAGGTCTACTAGAAGCTCTGCCCCCTTTGAAATAGCCACGCCCTCTTTGAAATAGCCACGCCCTTTGAAATAGCCACGCCCCCTCGAGCAATAGCCCCGCCCTCTCAAAGTTGGGGAGAATTTATCTGTGCTGGGGTGGGCAACTTTGGCACCTCTGAGAGCCAGTTTTTCTGCCTATTGGGTCCATACAGAATGCCAAAAAAAGAAAAAAAATATTGGTAGCGATCCGAAGTCTGCATACGGTTTCGAAAAATGGGGTTTTTGAAAAATGTTAAACGTTGTCATCGTGGAAGCCTGGAAGTCTAAGTTTCTAAGAGAGGTGATTTGCCCCAGCTTTTCGGTGCTGCAAAAGCAGCCTTCGAGGGCCACATATAGAGTCCAATAAATGTGTAGCACCCCCCCAAACTTTGCTGGCTATGACCTACAAGCTTGGGATACAAGTTCCCAGCATTCCACCGCTTTCTTATATTACCCATAAATGGAGTGTATAAATGCAGATAAATGGGTGGAGCTATGCAAATAGGGACAGGTTGCATTCTCATTAACTTGGGGGGGGGTTCCTGTAGAATGGAGCATTTTCAGTTTTTTAAAGCTTTTCCCAGGGGTGTTGTGATTACCATGCCAGTGGGGGCAGCCTTTGGGGTTATTTTGGCTCAACCACTGGGACAATTGCTTTAAAGTTCAGACTAAAACCCGGAACGGATTCAGTGCAGCGCCATGGAAATCACCAGCCAGCACTGAGGTCGTGGTGAAAGATGTAAGGAAGATTTGTCCCCGGTATCTGGTATGGAGGGATTGAGCCTGTGCGGTTTAGTGGTCTGAGTGTTTGATTATGACCCCGGAGACCAGAGTTCGATTCTCTGCTCGGCCATAGAAACCCGCTGGGTGACTTTGGGCACATCACACCCTCTCAGCCCCAGAAAATCCCATGATAGATTCATCTTCGGATCCCCATAAATTGGAGAGAACTTTAAGTATTCTTTATGCTGAGATAGACTGCGTATCTGCCTGGAGGCTCCATTTATTTAACTATTAGCTATGGAGAAGAGAAGGGACCGGAACCGGCTGCCCACTCCAGCTAGAGACAACCTGAACCATTGTGTAGTTCTTTTTCAGAGCAAAATTGTGCAGTTCCTCAGTGGAAAACTAAAAGTTGGCCTTTCTTAGAAATAGCGTAAGGGATTGGGGTAGGGGAAGGGGGAGAACAATCCATCTCTGCCCCACCTTTTCCACAAAAGTGGGATGCAAGGCATCTTTGGGATGGTCTTGAAGTCATTTTTGATTTATGGCGACCCGAAGGCAAACTTAGCACAGGGTTGTCTGGGGGCTGAGAGTGTGTGACTCACCCAGAGTCATAGAATCATAGAATCATAGAATCATAGAAATGTAGAGTTGGAAGAGACCATCCAGTCCAACCCCCTTCTGCCATGCAGGAACACCCTCAAATCAATCCCGACAGATGGCCATCAAGCCTCTGCTTAAATACCTCCAAGGAAGGAGACTCCACCACACTCCGAGGCAGCCGATTCCACTGCCGGACAGCCCTGACTGTCAGGAAGTTCTTCCTGAGGTTCAGGTGGAATCTCCTTTCCTGCAGCTTGAATCCATTGCTCCTTGTCCTGGTCTCTGGAGCAGCAGAAAACAAGCCTTCTCCCTCCTCTACATGGCATCCCCTCAAATATTTAAACATGGCTATCATGTCCCCTCTTAACCTCCTCTTCTGCAGACTATAGTCTGAGTCACCCAGTGGGTTTACATGGGTCACCCAGTGGGTTTACATGGGGAACCGAACCGTCGTCTCAAGGATCGGAGTGCAAGACTTGACACGTTGCACTGACTGGTTCTGCAAAAATCAAAGGCTGAACAAAGCATTTAGGAAGCACCAGTAAAAATGAGCCAGATGCAGTTAAACTATTAACAGAATTAAAACTGTTTACTATCATCACCATCAATTTATATTGTGCAATCACTGTACCTGGTGCTTTACAAGAATAGCAAAATAGTTTCCTGCCTTCAGGCTTACCATTAAAACAAGTTTAAAATAAATCCATTAGAAATGGTGTCTAGATCAAGGGAGGTAATGGCACCACTCTATTCTGCTTTGGTTAGACTTCATTTGGAACAATACTGTGTCCAGTTCTGGGCATCTCAATTCAAGAAGGAGATGGACAAGGTGGAGCGTGTCCAGAGGAGGGCAACCAGAATGGTGAAGGGTCTGGAAGCCACGAAGCCCTATGAGGAGCAGCTGTGGGAACTGTGGGTGTTTAGTCTGCAGAAGAGAAGGTTAAGAGGGGACATGATGGCCATGTTTAAATATTGGAAGGGATGTCGTGTCAAAGACGGAGCAAGCTTGTTTTCCGCTGCTCCAGAGACTAGGACAAGGCACAATGGATTCAAGCTGCAGGAAAGGAGATTCCACCTGAACCTCCGGAAGAACTTCCTGACGGTCAGAGCTGTCCGACAGTGGAATCTGCTGCCTCAGTGGAGTGTGGTGGAGTCACCTTCTTTGGAGGTTTTTGGCCATTTGCTGAGGGTGCTTTGAGTGTTTGTTCCTGCATGGCAGAATGGGGTAGGACTCGATGGGTATTGCCGTCTCTTCCAGCTCTATGATTCTATGATCAGGAAGTGGCTTCTGCACGCTTCCTATTGTTATATAATGGCCTCTTCTGGGCCTAAAATGCCCCAGGAACACACTAAAATGTGGTGAAAATATCTCCATGCCTCCTATAGGGTGTTTGGGGGCATTTTTTCAGAAGCAGGTGCATTTTGGGGGAGAGTGCAGTCCTGCAGGGTCTTGGGGGGGGTTAGCAGCCCCCTAGCCTTCCACAGTTGCCTGCCCCACTTGTATGCACACTGGGGCTAGCATATTCCCACCCACCCCCAATGGCTTCATTTGCAGCACTCACCACTGGGGGGATCCAGTGGCCCCCCAACCATCTCAGACAGGTTTGCTTCTTGCACATGGCATTTCTGGCCTTCAGAAAGCCAACCTGATCTTCTGTGCCTCTGACAACAAAGTGCAGGGACGTCACGTGCTGAAATGCCACCCTGTCATGCGCAGCGGGGCCCCTCCCTTTTCAAAGCTGGCACATGCAGTGAAGCAACCGGGTGCTGGCAGAGTTGGACATGCGTGGGCCATGCGCAAAAGGTCTGGCGCACTTGGGCATTATATAAGCTTGCACAGGCGAGGGTGTGTCGGTTGTTGTCAAAGCCATCCTGGGTGTAACTTTTTCGTCTGAGTCCGAGCCGTCACTGCTGAAGGGCAGGTGTGCTCAGGCATGCGCTGATGTGCCTCTGACCACAGCAGTTTGTGTTCTGAGTGTGTTTTTCTGTGTGAGAGAGACAGAGACTTCAAGGCATCCACTGGGCCAGGTCTGAACCAACCCCTGGGATCATCTGTGGGATGAAAACAGTTACTCTGGGCATGTACAGAGTACCTTTCCCCTTCCCACTCCCTAGCCAGTACTGTTGGCCAAGGGCTTCATAAATGGGCCATCAGGGAAAGCATCATGGCTCAGTTGAACCCTAATGCAGAATTTGAGAAGTATTTCTGTTTATTCCAGACTGCAGCTCCCAGAACTCTCCAACTGGCACATGCTTGGCTGAAGGATCCTGGGAACTGTAGTCCAAAATGTAGCTTTCCCAAAGTCTGGATAGGTGACGCTGTTCCAATTTGTTCCACGGCTCCAGTAATGATATATTGCAGGGTTGGGCACTGTGTGATTGTCCAGATATTGTAATTGTTATTATCTTGATTTACTGTTGCATTTTCCCCCAAGACTGCATAAAGCAAGGGCACCAGTGGGGGGTCCTACTTTGGCCATGTCATGAGAAGACCTGACCCAGTACAAAAGAAACACTTGGTAAGGTGGATCACAGAATCGTGGAGTTGGAAGAGACCACAAGGCCCATCTAGTCCAACCCCCTTCTGCCACGCAGGAAAATACCATCAAAGCACAACTGACAAATGGCCATCCAGCCTCTCTTTAAAAACCTCCAAAGAAAGAGACTCTGCTAAACTCCACTGAGACAGCAGCATATTCCACTGCCAAGCCATGAAGCCATTGCTCCGTGTCCTAGTTTCAGGGGCAGCAGAAAACAGGCTTGCTCCATTCTCCCTATGACATCCCTTCAATGATTTGAACATGGCTATCGTGTTGCCTCTTAACCTTCTCTTCTCCCGGCTAAACATCTCCAGCTCCCTAAGCCTCTCCTTGTAGGGCTTGATGGTTTCCAGGCCTTCGGTCATTTTGGTCACCCTCCTCTGGCCACATTTCAGCTTGTCAATATCCTTCCTGAACTGTAGTGCCCAGAACTGGACACAGGGTGACTCCAGGTGGGGTCTGACCAAAGCAGAACAGAGGGGTACCGTCACGTCGCTTGAGCAAACACCCAGGCCATTTCCGCACTAGACTGTTATAGCGCTATGATTCCACTTTGCAACATCCTATGGAATCCTGGGGTTTGCATTCAGGAGGAGCCGGCCGGCCCCTCCCGAAACTGCAAACCCCAGGATTCCATAGGATGTTGCAAGTGGAATCATAGCGCTATAACAATCTAGTGCGGAAATGGCCCTAAACTCCTATTGGTGTAGCCCAGAATCTCGTTGGCCTAAATTCTGTCATTAGTCTTGGCTAAGGGAAGACTCAATTGAATCAACTGGATTTATGGAGGTATTGGCTCACCATTTAGCAGTGGATTGAATGGGTCTACTCAGTTGGGACTCGCCCACAGGATGCCATCCGATCCTTTTAAACAGTTTTGATTCTGTTCTGGTGTAATACTGTATTAATGTCAACCTCTCATAATGTTTGCAACTTGTTTTAATTAGGGATGGAAAGAGTATTTCTTTAAAAAATCAGAACGCGGTAAGCAAACGTGTTTCCTGAAAAATCTTGGACTGATGCAGTTCAGGACTTAATCTGCGCAAAATTCGGACCTGGCTGCTTTATGGAGAGAGCAGGATTTTCTGTGCAGGAAACAGCATCTTCTGAATAGGAAAAAAAAAAACTTCTGCACAGAAATATTTGCACAGACGATACGGTAATCTGGGACTTAGGCTGTGCAAAAATCATATGTGGTTGATTTGCATTGAAAATAAACAGCATTTTTGGCAGAGAAAGTGGCTCCTTTTCAGCCGAAAATAATATTTGTGCATAGAAATATTCTGGACAGAATATGCTGTTTGGTGTTCAGAAAATGCCGTTGTCGGTTTTCCGTGCAAATTTTCCACCCAGTAAATCCTGAATTACAAAAAAGGCTTTGAAAACGGTGAGGTTTCCAAAGGTTTTCTCCCAGCGGGAAGAGTGTTGCTGCAAGCGCTCGTTGCTCCTTTCGAGAAGCAACTTAGCCAAGAAGGATGTTGCTCGTTTTTATTGTCATTTTTGAGAAAATGTTTGAGAAAAATGAGAAAAGGTTTGAGAAAAATGGGAAGGTCTAAATAAAAGCAGGAAGGGAAGGAAGGAGGCGAAAGCGGCTAGGAGGAGGAGAGGTTTTCCTGTTGGCACGCATTCTCGTGATGTGGCGAGGTGGGGGGAATATAAACAGCCCCGAAGGGGAGAGCAAGGGGAAATCCACAATACGTCCCCCACCGCCCCCACGTGACCACGGGTGGCGGGGGGGGCGTTTCTTTGCCGCCCTCCCGCGAGAGGAGAGTGGTCTGGGGGGGGGAGGCGGGGCTGGAGGGGGCTATTTATGGCCACCTTGCCCCTCCCTCGGCCTCTTTTCGATCGCTGCGACCCACCCTCCCTCCCTATGGTTTCAGTGTAAGGTAGCTGGTCGCTTCGGGGCCGGGTAGGAATTTTTCCCCCATTTTTGGAGGGGTTTTTCGCCTACCCTACACTGCGCCAGGGGCTGGGTAATTGGCTCTAGGGTGATGTCTTAATTTGGTATTAAATAGGGTCTTCACAGATAAATTATCAGTTGTCAGGCCCAGTATGGGGGGGTCTAAGGGGTCGGCGAGTACCTATGGCACCCTTCGGTGTAGGATAAAGCCTATCCTTGAGGGGGGCCCTGGGCTCACCCTACTCGTCCTGCGCCGGGGGGATGGGCATTCGGGGCTCACCTCACAGAAAAGGGCCAGCCAAAGTCTTAATCCACCTTCAGCGGTTGGCTTTGGAGCCCGGTATCTTGCCCCGGACTAGGGAAGATGGTCGGGATGTGACCCTTGCCCTAGTCCGTAAATGCAGTTGACCCCCCCTTCTTCCTCAGGTCAGAAGTTCAAGTAAGTTCAAGTTCATTTTCCCTTGATGTTAATTAGGCATATTAATAAATTGCCCTAGTCAACCCAAGTCCTGTGTGCGATCTCTTCTGTTCGTGGGTTGGGTGGCAAAAGATTTCCGCCTCTGGTTTGAAGGCATTGACATGCGATGTACCGATGCCTGTGTTTTACTTGAAGATGGCGGGAGCGAAGAATAGCTAGGAGCCGTGTCTCTCCCCCTACTTTCTTGAAATCGTCCGTATCTTGGGTCGGCTGACTCAAATCGAGATGACACTTACTGGAGGTGGAGTAAATCTACTCCGGTTTTGAGTCTGAATGATAAAGGAGCTATACCCAAGCGGACAAAGGCAAGGGGATGGGGATAAGGTGCAGCACCTTGGACAGACGCGCCTTTAAAGTTCAGACTGAAGCCTAGAGGGGACTCACCACTCCCCAAACTCAGAGGCCACTATGCACCCTATCCAAAATCTGCACAATTCAATGGAAGACGGTGGTCAAAGGAGATAGATTGCAATACCCATCGTTCCCTGGTGTTGGCTCTGCTGGGCGTGGAAAGCCACATAGTTCCCTCCGCTGTGCAACTTCAGGGGAGGTTTTGTAGTATTTGTGTAATAATACAGTAGAGTCTCGATTATCCGACATAAATGGGCGGGCTGATAGTCGGATAGCCGAAAATGTCGGATAATCCGGAGGGTCTTTTTCATGGTTTTCCTCTCTTTCACTGCACCATCAGTAACTCTGGAGGAACGCCATTTTTCTATCTCCAGTCGGTTCCTTCTCCAGTCTCCTACAGTTACCCTTCCAACGCCATAGTCATCTGCTACCTTCTGCAACGTCTCTCCATTGTCCAGTCTCTTGATTGCCTCAAGTTTCTGCTCCATTGGTACAACGACCTTCTTCCTTTTCGTTGCAATGCTTGGGGGCGTGTTTGGGGGCCTGGCTGTGCCCGTCGCCTTCCCCGTTGGCATGCTTTGGCCCTTGTTTTGGGGCCTGGAGGTACTCGCCCTGCTCTCTGCCGCCGCCGCCGCCGCGCTTGGGACCGTGTTTTGGGGCGAGGCTTCACTCTCCCTTCTCTCCTTGCCCGTTGCGGAAATGCCTACAGCCGCACCCCCAAGCAGCCGCGACGTCGGATAATCCGGAATGTCGGATTACCGCAGGACGGATAATCGAGGCTCTACTGTATTGCTCTGACACAAAAGAAAACAACAAAGGAGCAGATGATGAATAACGGAAGTGGAACCCGTGCAGCTCTCCAAATTGGGGGCTCTTTCACAGGACACGATGACAGCGTTTTTGTTCCACTTTCATAGAATCATAGAATCATAGAATTTCAGAGTTGGAAGAGACCACACAGGCCATCCAGTCCAACCCCCTGCCATGCAGGAACACCCTCAAATCAATCCCGACAGATGGCCATCAAGCCTCTGCTTAAAAACCTCCAAGGAAGGAGACTCCACTACACTCCGAGGCAGCAGATTCCACTGCCGGACAGCCCTGACTGCCAGGAAGTTCTTCCTGAGGTTCAGGTGGAATCTCCTTTCCTGCAGCTTGAATCCATTGCTCCTTGTCCTGGTCTCTGGAGCAGCAGAAAACAAGTCCCCTCCTTCTTCTACGTGGCATCCCTTCAAATATTTAAACATGGCTATCATGTCCCCTCTTAACCTCCTCTTCTGCAGACTAAACATACCTAGCTCTCTAAACTGCCCTGGTCTTTAAACTGCCCTGGTCCTGTCCTGTTGAATCCTGGGATTTGTAGTTTGGTCAAGTACGTAGGGTTATCTTCCAAAGAGCAGAGAGGCTAGACTCACGGCAGCCTTCCTGTCTTTCCTCAGACAAGGGGGTGGGCCTTGCAGAATTGCTGTGTTTTTTAAGACTGGTTTTAATTTTGGGGGTAGTTTAATGACATTTTTTAAAATGTTATAATATTTTTTAATATTTAACCATATTGTTTAATAATGTTTAATGGCATTTTAAAGATAATTACAATTATTTTGAAAATAACGTATTTGGAGAGTGTGTATGCACACTCTCCCAATACGACATGATTGCCAAAATAATTGTAATTATCTTTCAAATGCCATTAAATATTATGTGTGTGTATACACACATTATGTGTGTGTATACACACACATTTATTTATTTATTTATTTATTTATTCATTCATTCATTCATCCATCCATCCATCCATCTGTGGTTCTTTTAACGGTATAGCTCACCTTCATTCCCAGACTGGGTAAAGGTAGGATTGTCGAAGTAGCAAAAGTAATAATAATAATACCAGTGATGATGAGGAGGAGGATGTGGCTTTGCAGCTTCTCTTCTCCCAAGGCTGAATTCATACTTATTAATTTTAATACAAACAAATTTACAATGATAAAAAGAGAGGAAAGGAAGAAAAAAATTATGCATAAACAATATACATACATAACTGAGACTGAAACTGAGTTAACTAAATTAAACTAAACTCAAACTAAGGCACAAGGCTGAAACACTAATCTATTAGTATAAACACAACCTAATTACATTAAATTACTAAAGCCCTTTCCGCACTAGGCTGTTAAGGTGCTATGATTCCACTTTCAACATCCTATGGAATCCTGGGGTTTGCAGTTTAGGGAGGGGCCGGCCGGAGTAGCAAAAGGGCCGGCCGGCCCCTCCCGAAACTGCAAACCCCAGGATTCCATAGGACGTTGAAAGTGGAATCATAGCACTTTAACAGCCTAGTGCGGAAATGGCCTAAAACATGAAAGAACTGTGACACCAAACTTGTAATGGAAAACAAAAAATGGCTAATGGAAAATGTCTCGCTCTACCATTACAGATTTAACTAAATTCAACTTAATGGAAACCATAACCCCAGAGTGGTACATAGTTAGATTTCTTTTTGTTTGGGTCATGGAATCAGAGCTGGAAAAGACCACAAGGACAATCCAGTCCAACCCCTCGCTACGCAGGAAGACACCATCAAAGCATTCCTGACAGATGGCCATCCAGCCTCTGCTTAAAAACGTCCAAAGAAGGAGATGCCATCCACCCCACTCCATCGAGGCAGCAGGGTATTCCACTATCAATTCCATTCCACCTCTTGAATTCCATTCTTACCATCTGGAAGTTCCTCCTAATGTTTAGTGGAATTTCTTTTCCTGAAGTTTGAAGTCATTGCTCCGTGTCCTAGTCTCTGGAGCAGCTGAAAACAGGTTTGTTCCATCTTCCATATGACGTCCCTTCAGATATTTAAACATAGCTAGCATGTCGCCTCTTATTCTTCTCTTCTCCATGCTAAACAAACCCAGCTTCCTAAGCCGCCACTCATAGGGTTTCATGGTTTCCAGGCCTCCTACCATTTTGGTCGCCCTCCTCTGGACATATTCCAACTTGTCCACATCCTTCCTGAATTGTGGTGCCCAGAACTGGACACGGTATTCCAGGTGGGGTCTGACCAAAGCAGAATAGTGTGGTACCATCACTTCCCTTGACCTAGACACTAGACTCTTATTGATGCAGCCCAAAATCGCATTGGCTTTTTCAGCTGCTGCATCACACTGCTGACTCTTGTTCAGTTTGTGATCTACTAAGACTCCTAGATCCCTTTCACATGTAAAAAAAAAAAAAAGTAAATAAACGGCTTCCAGTCCTTCATAAAATGTTCAACCAGTTTATCTTTTAAAATCCATGTCAGTTTGGCTACTTGGGCAAAGTCCGCAACTTGAACAACCCACTCCTCTGCCGTCTGTGCTTTGGTTTTATTTTCTCATCAGAGAAAATTCAGCTCTCCAGGGTCTCTTTCACATAATGCAGTTACAGCAAGTGGGTCCCTTTTTCACTGCCGCACCATTGTTCTTTGGCAACTTGGGATTTGTAGTTTAGTGACGGCCTGGAGCGGCCTGGCAGAGTGTTCCAGCTCACTTGTGAAACTACAGATCCCAGGAGCCATGGCCGTTGAAGGGGTGCTATAACAGTGCTGGTGTGAAAGAGACCAAGGCGATTCCCCCCAACTCCGTGTGGTTTTTTAAGAGTTCCACGGCCCATCACGGGGCTTTTAAAATGTCCCAGTTTCTCTCCTTTTCCCACTTTCCCCCTTTATCCCCAGCTCACTTCAGTGACCACGGTGCAAAATACAAAAGCAATCTTACTCAATTTGCTCAGCCAGGGGAAGAGGAGGGGCAGAATCTTCCCTTTTCCCGGTCAACTCAGGCCAAAGCAAACGGCTATAGCCTCTCCTAGCCGTTGTGCATTTTCCCCCATTAAATAACTGTTTCCACCTGGACCCCACATCGAGGTTGCTTGCCCCCCACCATCCTGGTTTTCATCTGAGTAATGTTAGAGGGTATGTTTTTGCACCGCATTTTCGGGTGCCTTTCCCCACTCTTCTCCTGCCAAAGGGGAAAGCATCAGCTGGGGTGCCCCACCCCTGCCTCGTCTCTCCATCTCGGCTCCCACCCGTGGGCGAGTCCGTGGCATCTGCCACTGTAGAAGGAAGATCTTCCATGGGCTGCAGAAGCTGCAAGCCAGACGTGGGGACCAGGCAGGGTGTGTGTTTTTATGCCTTTCCCCCTTCCACACGCCTTCCTTCCAGCCTCTCTGATCTTCCTACTTTTGGCCCCGGTGCAGGATGGAAGGGATCTAGGAGGGAAAGGGAAAGGGATCTAGGAGTCTTCATAGACCACAAGCTGAACATGAGTCAGCAGTGTGATGCAGCAGCCAAGAAAGCCAATGCAATTCTCGGCTGCATCAATAGGAGTCTGGTGTCTAGATTGAGGGAGGTACTGGTACCACTCTGCTCTGCTTTGGTTAGACCCCATCTTGAATACTGTGTCCAGTTCTGGGCACCCCAATTCAAGAAGGATATTGACAAGCTGGAGGAAGTCCAGAGGAGGGCGACCAAAATGGTGAGAGGCCTGGAAGCCATGCCCTATGAGGATAGACTTAGAGAGCTGGGTATGTTTAGTCTGCAGAAGAGGAGGTTAAGAAGGGACATGATAGCCATGTTTAAATATTTGAAGGGATGCCACGTAGAGGAAGGAGGGGGCTTGTTTTCTGCTGCTCCAGAGACCAGGACAAGGAGCAATGGGTTCAAGCTGCAGGAAAGGAGACTCCACCTGAACCTCAGGAAGAACTTCCTGACAGTCAGGGCTGTCCGGCAGTGGAATCTGCTGCCTCCATGGAGTGTGGTGGAGTCTCCTTCCTTGGAGGTTTTTAAGCAGAGGCTGGATGGCCATCTGTCCAAGGGAGTGCTTTGAGGGTGTTCCTGCATGGCAGGGGGTTGGACTGGATGGCCCCTGGGGTCTCTTCCAACTCTACATTTCTATGATTCTATGAAGGGGAACCTGCTGCCGTTCCTCCACACCCGGGCGCTGGGGCTTGGCCGGGTTTTGCCGGAGCGCTTTCCACCCGCTGGGGACTGGAAGCCGGCCAAGGCCTGGTAGCGGAGTTATGTAAGTGGAGGGTTCAGGCGAGGACATGCTCCCCCTCCGCGAGAGGCGCAGCGACTTCCTTATTTAAACCTCTTCCAGGGGAGAGAGGCGAGCGGGAGGGTGGAGGATTTGGGGGAGAGAGAGAGAGAGACTAGCTTTAGCAGCCTTGGCTCTTTGTGCTGGATCAGCACACGGCTCTGGCCTCTTCCCAGTTGGTTTCTGTACCATTTATTTTTTTAAATATATCCTTAAAAGAAATTTGGTTGGGATGGGTGAGCATTGGGCACTGAAAACGCCCTCCTCTCCTCTCCTCTCCCGCCCTCTCTTGCATGCCTTGGAGGAGTTCCTTTTTGGGCTACAGTTCCCAGAACGCCCCATCTGGAGAGTCTGGGAGTTGTAGTTTGGGGAGAAAAGGAAACTTCCTGAGTTGAGAGACCAAGGGGGAGTCCTGTGTGAAAAGGCAGAAGAGTTGCATTTCTGTGAATTTTGCAGGAGGACAGACTCGTGGGATTTTACAGAACTTGCAAAAGTGACTTTCTGGATTACAGTTTGCAGAATCTGCCTCCTAGCAAGACCAGTGGGTGGTGATTCTGGGGTCTGCAATTAGAAAAAAGGGCTTTTTCTAAACCCTGAATTCCCTTTCCCACTCACACTCCCTGAAATACTAGACACCAGAGGCACCCTGTACAGCGTGTGGAAAAGTTAATTTTCTGGAGCAGCTTCTGTGGATTTGCAGGGAGTGATCCTCACGAGCTTTGCAGAGCTAGCAAAAGTGATCTTGGAGTGCAGCTCCCAAAATCCTGAACTCGATCCTTCATGCTGGCTAAAGGAATTCTGAGATTACATTTCCTGGTTTGAAAATTCTTGAAATTATAGTCCAGAGAGAGTAACTTTTCTAAGCTCTGCATGCTCTCTTTCTCTTAAAATGCTAGAGTGCCATGTTATCCATTGCAAAATGTGGGGTAATTACTGTTCTGTACTCTAACTCCCGTGTACCCCAGGTAGTTATGGGGGATTCTGGTAGTTATAATCCCAAAAAAGTCACTTTCCCAGTGCACGCAAGAAGGTGTCTTGGGTCCCAAACTGCGGAACAGGCAGAATGATGATGACAACAACAGCAACAGATTTTGGAAGAAAGAGAGGCATAGTTTTGATCTGTGGAACTCCCTGCTACAGGATGTGTGAATGGCCACAGGCTTCCAAAAGGCTCTGGATGAAGCTGCGGTGGTGGAGAAAGAAGAGGAGGTAGCTTGACAGCAAGAGGTACCTGGACGGCCATCCACTGGGCTGCTTCAGTCAAAAATCCATGTTCACTTTCAGTCCATCATTGAATTCCTGCTGCTAAGGTGCAAAACCACAAGAGAGGGTCTCATACTGCCCTTTCTATGGGCATCCTAAAAGAATCTGGAAGGCCATGCTGGGACAGGATGAAGATGAAGATTCATTTATAATCTGCGTTTATTTATAATCTGCATTCATTTATAATCTGCATTTTCCTCAGTTCTGGGGCCCAAACCAGCTTACGGAAACTCCCACAAATAGAGCTAGAAACATTTACCAAGTGATAAGCAAAAGCCTATGGGAAGTTACTGTTATAAAGTCATCTGCAAAAGGAGGGGATATTTTGAACTGTGTTTTTAGTAGCTCTGGCTCAAAGCGTGCAGAATTACTGCCAAACAAACCGAAAACAATTCTTCAGAGGTTTCAGAGGCCCGATACAAACTAGACAAACTAGATTGTTACAGTACAGTTGAGCAATGCATTGAACGAAAATCCATTGGACCGAAACTATGAAAATAAAATAAATAAATAGAAATCAGCAAAGTAGCACCTCACTTGCACTCAGGTCCTAAAAACTGGAACTGAAAAGTTTTCGGTTGCTGCTGGAATGGCAAGGAAAGCGCCATCCTAGCCTTCCTAGGGAGGGGGTTCCAAATTCTGGGAGCAGCCCCCAAGAAGGCCTGTCTGAAGTTCCCATGGACTGTTCCTGGGAAAGTGGTGAGGTGGAGAGAAGGACCTTACCTGGAGATCTTGGAGCGCAGGCGGAATAGGGAATGTTGTGTTTCCTGTGCAAAACAAGCATGTGTGAATCTTGCATTAGAATCGGTTCCAAATTGCAACTTGCCTTTGAAAACTTGGTGGTTTTGGAAGACCTTCTTGCAGGGGGAAGAAACTCTGTGAAAAGTTACAGCCCTAAGAGGAGCACTATGTCAGTTGCACCAAAATGATACTTTGGTACTGACGGTGCTTTGCAGTTCTCTAGACCTTTGGTGGAGTCCCAATTTGGCTGGTACAGCCCTTTGGCCTCAATAGAGGCTTGAGCGTTTAGAGGTTTTCTTTCCCTGAGGGTCACTTTTTGCAGTCCCTGGTTGAGCATTGGGTTCTGAGGCTCATCCCATTGTTCCCAGACCCTACAAACATTCCCTTTTAAAGTCCTGCACTGGCCCTATCTCAGTGATGACACCCATGTCAGTGGAGTGGAAAATCCACTCCAGGCTTTGGCTAGCTTTAAAGGAACCCTGCAAAGTGTTCAACTGGCTTAAGAATAGATTTCAGCACCTTGGAGAGTTCCACTAAAGCTGACCAAAGCCTGGAATGGATTCACCACCCCGCTGACATGGGAGCAATGAAGCCCTCACTGTGCTAGTTACCTTTCCAGCTGAGGTGTGGTTCTAGCCCTTTCTTAGTTGCTGGATCCGGTCAAATCTGTTGTTCTTTCTAAATCAGGCAGGAGTGACTACACGGCTGGCCAGGGGCAATTTTCCACCTCCTAGCCCCCGTATGGGCCATAAGCTTGCCCGCAAACATGCAGAAACATCTTGTTCTCCTTCCACATTTTTCCTTCAAAATGGCATCCAGAGGGGCAGCACATCTTTTTATTTATTTATTACTTATTTATTTATTTAGAGTATTTGTACCCTGCCTTTCAGCCCAAAAGGCTCTCAGAGCAGCTGAAAAATTGTTAATTTGACTGTTCCCGGACCTCAGGCTTGCAATCTAAACAGTCACACAAGGAAAAGGGAATGTCAGTGGGGGAGCGGCTTAAGTCCAGAAGACGTTGGCTGCTCTTCTGTCCCTCGAAGGACATGTCAGTGGCCGTTTATATGGAGAGACAGCCTTGAATAACAGCCATGATTAAATATTTGAAGGGATGTCATGTCGAGGAGGGAGTGGGCTTGTTTTCTGCTGCTCCAGAGAGCAGGACAAGGAGCAATGGATTCAAGCTGCAGGAAAGGAGATTCCACCTGAACCTCGGGAAGAACTTCTTGACAGTCAGGGCTGTCTGGCAGTGGAATCTGCTGCCTCCATGGAGTGTGGCTGAGTCTCCTCCTTTGGAGGTTTTTAAGCAGAGGCTGGATGGCCATCTGTCGGGAGTGCTTTGAGGGTGTTCCTGCATGGCAGGGGGTTGGACTGGATGTCCCCTGGGGTCTCTTCCAACTCTAGATTTCTATGATTCCTGACGGTCAGGGCTGTCCGGCAGTGGAATTTGCTGCCTCCATGGAGTGTGGTGGAGTCTCCTTCTTCTTTGGAGGTTTTTAAGCAGAGGCTGGATGGCCATCTGTTGGGAGTGCTTTGATGTGAGATTCTGCATGGCAGGGGGTTGGACTGGATGGCCCCTGGGGGTCTCTTCCAAGTCTATGATTCTCTCCCTTGGAGGCCAGGGTGATGGCGATTGGTATGGAGAGATGGCCCATCATCAGTTGCTAGGCCAAGGCATGATGGAGCTACGCCGGGCTGTTTTCTCTCCCTCCAAGGTTGCAACAGTGGCAACTTGGATGGAGGCAGAGGCCTTGCATCAAGTTTTTCATCCAAATTGCACTGCATTCCATTGTTTGAACCATCAAATATCTGTCCTTCCTTTCCATCACCATCTTGAAGGAGCAATGGAAGGGAAGCAGCATATTTGAGAGGAGGTAGGGGACTGAGAATATTTTTTTTTTCACATCCACATGCCTTTGGGATAGCTTTGGGGATGAAACCCAAACCCACCCACCGCCTTTTTCCAAAAAACAAATGGGGTCCTCGAGAGGATTTTGGGGGAACGGTGAGGGCTTAAAGAGTCAGGGGTCCAAATGGGTCCCAAATACATACACATTTTTTCCTCTAAAAAAAAAAAATTGCAGCCAGGACAGAATGAACTGGCAACTGAAAAATAAAACACAAATGTGATAGGAAGCAGAGAAGAAGAAGAAAAAACAACAACCTGGGAGTTTTTTGTACGACTTTCAAGGCCTGTGAGTTTCAATTGGCAACAATTTCCGTGGACGGCTTCCCGCTTCCTCCAACAGAGAGACGCTGGCCGTCGTCCATGGAGTTCTCTGCCAATTAAAACTTGTCAGCCGTTCAGGTGTCGCTAGTCCTCTTTGTTGTTTTCCCGGCACGGCTACCTCGTGTGTAGGGTATTTTTTCTCTCCTTTCCGCAAGCCCTTGATTTTATCTGTGTGAATCTGTGTTTGTGTGTTTCTATTTTAACCCAGGCATATTAGATTTTAACTTCAGGTTCCGCTTTGGTTATGTATTATTTGCTTTTTGTCTTCTCAAAAAAATATCTTAAATTCAATTTAACCATTTGAGCATTTCATGCATGCTAATTATAATGGTGGTTAAAAACCTTTGGAGAGCGCTGTGTGTTTGTGCCAAAAAAAAGAAAAGAAAAATCAGAATAAAGCAATGACATTTTGTTCTTCAGTTTTTTGCAAAAAAGGGGAGAAGGTACCTGCACCTCATTTCTCCTAACAATACTAGTACCCACAATCCTGATTGTGTCTCTGTCTTTCTCTGACTTATAAGATGCCATGCATACTATTTTTGCAAAATTTTCCCGTGGCAATGAGGGCTAGAAACTTTCATTTTTGTTGGTTGCTTGTTTAAGAGATTGATCGGAGGTTCGACAAATCCCTTTTTGTAAAGGGTGTGTGTGTGTGTCCAAGGGGACCCCAAAAAAAGGGGGAAAAAGGAAGGAAACCAAAGTTCTCAAGATGCTGAATTCCATCCTGGGTTGCAGAGGGAAGCTTTCAGATATTTGATTTCCAAAATCTCTCAGACTCTTAAGGACTAGCAGCTTTGTTTTCCAAAAATGAATAAACAAACACCAGAGAAACGAGGATTCTGAGACGGCCATGCTCTGCACCGTGTGGTTGTGGGTGTGTGGCAGGCATCCAGCCCTGGTTATAAAAATAGCCTTGGAGATAAAGAGGTGAAGACAAGGAGCAGAAATAGTAAATCAGCTTAGATCTGACTTAGCCACCAGGCCGCCGAAGGGAGGGTGGATCTTCCAGCTAACTGATGACGGCAAAATTGTGTATTGTGTAGCTTATGAGATTTACGCACATAGAAACACATGCATGTCTATGTGGCTTTCCAACCGTCTCAGTTTGGCACAGGCAGTCCTGATTAATCCTCTGTTGTCCCATTTTTTCGGCTCCTTTTAAAACGTCCCAGTTTCTCTCTCCTCTTCCGTACTCTCCCCCTTCATCCTCAGCTTGCTTCAAACCAAGTTCAAAAATCAAAAGTAGTTTGCATTCGGCTGCTTCGGTGGAGCGGAGAGGAGAAGACGAAGGGGTTCAGCCTCGCCCTTCCCAAGCAGATCCGGCAAAAACAATCTGCTGCATTCTTTCCTAGCTTGTCTCCTCTTCATTAATAACTTTTACCGCCTTGACTACACTCTGAGGTTGCTTGGCCCCTTGCGTCCCAGTTTTTTACCCAAAATATTGGAGGGTGTGTTTTCCCCCTTCGCCCACTCCTTACCTGGGTCTCAACAATGACCATTTCTGCACTACACTCTTATAGCGCTTTTATTATACTTTTTATACTTATTATACTTTTTATTATACTTTTAATATAATATTATTATATTATACTGGTACCACTCTGCTCTGCTTTGGTTAGACCCCATCTGGAATACTGTGTCCAGTTCTGGGCACCCCAATTCAAGAAGGATATTGACAAGCTGGAGCAAGTCCAGAGGAGGGGGACCAAAATGGTGAGAGGCCTGGAAACCATAAAGCCCTTTGAGGAGCAACTTAGGGAATTGGGTATGTTTAGTCTGCAGAAGAGAAGGTTAAGAGGGGACATGAGAGCCATGTTTAAATATTTGAAGGGATGCCATGTAGAGGAAGGAGAGGGCTTGTTTTCTGCTGCTCCAGAGACCAGGAATAGGAGCAATGGATTCAAGCTGCAGGAAAGGAGATTCCACCTGAACCTCAGGGAGAACTTCCTGAGGGTCAGGGCTGTCCGGCAGTGGAATCTGCTGCCTCGGAGTGTACTGGAGTCTCCTTCCTTGGAGGTTTTTAAGCAGAGGCTGGATGGCCATCTGTCGGGAGTGCTTTGAGGGTGTTCCTGCATGGCAGGGGGTTGGACTGGATGGCCCCTGGGGTCTCTTCCAACTCTACATTTCTATGATTCTATGATTCCACTTCCAACAACCCATGGAATCCTGGGGTTTGCAGTTTAGGGAGGGGCATTGAGAATTCTCAGCCAGAGAGCTCTTTGGCCTCAGGGAATTACAAACCCCAGAATTCCACAGGAGGTTGAAAGTGGAATAATTGCACTATAACAGTGCAGTGTGGAAGTGGCCAATATTCCGAGAAGTTCTTGCTGGGGTTTGAACCTGACTCTCATAAGGGCAGAGGAGAGGCCAGAAATAGGCTGAGTGATCGTCTTTCCTTTTCAAAAAATGCAGATGTGCAAATGTGCTCCCGCTAAGCCCCGCAGTGCTTTGTGGACAGGTTGCAAACTGGTTCAACGCTCTTGATAAAAATATATATATATATTTTCCGTCTCCGTGGAAGGAGGCTAAAGACCGGACAGGTTGTTCTCGGGCTCCCTCTTGTGACCAAAAGGCTAACCTGCAGCATTTGCTTTCCCCCCTTTTTTAAAAAAATTTTGAATTAGAGAATTTATTAATAAAATAATATATTCATAAATTCATAAAAGCATATCAAAACATTATATTGCTGAATTTGAGTTATGAATTTTACTGGTTTAATTTGCTTAATTCAACACTGAACTAATCATTTAAATTAGAGTGTTTAAATATATATTTTTTATGATGTACTGGTATGAATTTTTATTATGGTTATAATAATACATGGTGTCTATTGGGCTTGCCTCACATTTCAGTTCTTGTTTTCTTTTTAATTTTCTTTTTATTGTATGCATACAAATAATAAAGTCCGTATTAGAAAGTTATACATTTCTGATTCAGTTGCTCATATATACAATACTATACAAATATACATCTTTTCTTGGCAATATAAAAAAATATCCAACTATTATTTTTACATTACCGTGACTTCCTATCCTCTGCTAAGAGTCGCTAATCGTGTTATTTTAAGTATAAAGAAACTCCCCAATTCAAAATTTTAATGTATTTTTTTGTAATCATGTCTTCTACCATGTATTCGTAAAGACTCACAAATAAAAAACACTGCATGACTTTACTATTTGCACATTATTTTTCAGTTTTCCTATTGACAGTCTTGCAAAAAAAAAATATCTATTCATCTTTTTTTTTTCTTTTTCTCTCTTCCTCCAAATTGTTTCAAGGAGAGAGGATTTTCTTCGGGTTCCCATTTGATTAGAAAAAGAACTGGCAAAAGAAGGCGCCTGAGTAACTTGGACTGTTTTGTACTTTTTAAAAAAAAACTGGGATCCTTCCAGATTTCTAACAATGATCTCTGGATGTAATGATTGGAGAAATTTCTGTCAATATTTGCTTTATTATACCAAAGGCTTGCATGCCACCCAAACCTGAGATCTTATGAACATGTCAAAAGCGTATATTATATGTTGTATATTATGGTATGTTATAGTTTTATATTTTATATTTTGTATTGTAAACATTAACATTAACAAGTCTTATGAGCTTATGCCTGTAAGAATGAAACATTTTAATAAAAATAAATTTAAAAAAAATTAAAAAATTAAAAAAACTAGGATCTAGTTCTCCAAGCCAAAAGAAAAAAGAACTTTTAAAAAGTTTATATAGGAGGGAAAGTGTATATAAATGTGTATTAAAACGTGTGCACTGGTGGAAAGGGTCACAAAATGGTTATTTGAGAGGAGGCTGCTTGTAAAAAAAAATTGGACCTGAACAAATATTGGCCCACCAAAATGCATCTGCTAACATGCAAAAAATGCAATGAAATTTTTGCATCGGCTTTTTAAAAGGTTTCAGAGCTGATGCAAAAATGGGGTGGAATGAACGGAAAAAAATGCGCTGCTTTCACATCGAAGCAAATTTTCCCACCAGCAGAACTTGGACCCTTGGCTTATATTCCGTGACTACGCCTTCCCTGTCCCAGTTTTTGAAACTTCTGTGGCATCACAGCAGCCTGGGCAATATCAGGCTAGGAATGCAAATAGAGAAAGTCACAGTGACTTGTAAGAAAAATAGTATTTTTTTTTTGCCCCCCCCCGGCTGCTGTTCTTGGTTTTGCTCTATTTCTCCAATAAAGAGGCTTAACGCTCTTCCCATCTTAATTGCAGGGTCTGTGACGATGAAGAAGACGCATACATGTGAGTAACAGGATTTCCTGGTTTATTAATTTAATTTGATGGCTTTTTCAAATTAAAAAAAAATTGCAAATCCATAAAGATGTCAAATCATTTGACTAGTGGAACATAGTGTGGCAGTTTCTGTAACCACTTGGCAAGCTGGTCCCCTACGTCCTTCTCCAAGCTGATGAGAGTTTTACTGTTTGATTCAGGAAGTACAGGCTCTGATCAGTTTATACCCACAATTGTCATTACTGAAGGAGTCATTGGGCATTTCCGGACTACACCGTTATAACGCTACTATTCCACTTTCAACATCTTGTGGGATGTTGGGATTTGTAGTTTACTAATGCCAAAGAGCTCTCTGGCTGAGAATCCTAAATGCCTCTCCCTAAACTGCAAACCCCAGGATTCCATAGGATGTTGAAAGTGGAATAATAGCACTGTAACAATGTAGTGCGGAAATGGCCGTAGAATCCTCGAGTTGGGTGGGCTCTCAAGAGGACATCTGGTCTGACCTCCCTCCACTCCGTTCAGGAAATCCGGAGCTGGAACACACCCCACAGAGTGGCGGGAGGGTCTTTGGTGTAACCGAGGAGAGCCATAACTGTGCATCTTGGCTTTGTTGTCCACAGTTACTGTCAGCACGTTTCTTTCAATGTTCAGATGAAATCTGCTTTCCAGTAACCAGTGGGCAGATTGGTGATAGCTGTTTTATTTTATTTTTTAAAAAAATCTGGAAGGTGGGAGTCTGGCAACCCAGAACCACAAAATACATGGCAACTTTCATTGGTCGAATCCAAAACCGCACGCTTGTTTAGGGGTGTAATTCTTTGCTAAGTTGCTTCTCGAAGGTGGCGATGAGTCATTTCAACAATTTTTCTTCTTGCTGTGGGAAAGTCTTTGGAAACCATGCAGTTTTCAAAGGCTATTCGCAATTTGGGACTTACTGTGCACAAAATGTGCACATGGTTGCTTTGCACAGAAAAATGCATTTTTTTCTGCGCAAGAGGAAGTGCCTTCCACACAGGAAATAATATTTCAATGCAGAAATATTATTTTCTGCTGAAATGTTGTTTCTTGCACAAAAAGCCTTTGCAAACAACATAGTTTTCCAAGGCTATTTGCAATTTGGGGTTTATTGTGCACAAATGTAGACATGGTTTTGTGCAGAAATGGCATTTTTCTGCAGAAGAGACAGAACTTTCCATTTTGGAATTAATATTTCAGTGCAGAAATATTATTTACTGCAGGGAAAGTCTTTGAAAACCACACAGTTTTCAATGGCTGTTTGCAGTTTGGGGCTTCTTAGGCATAAAATTCGCACATGGTTGGTTTGTACAGAAAAGTGCATTTCTGTATTTCGCTTGGGGTGTCTTCCAAGTCTGTGGTTGTACTTTTTGCTCTTTTAAAATGTTGGGTGAAAGAAGAATGTCAAGGAATTTTGGCCTTTCGAGAGGGGGAGGTTTTTTCTGCAGAAATCCAGTTTTCATAGTTTCCAGCTGGATATATTTGGAATATTTCTGTTGACCTTAAGATTTAAAAAAAAAAAAAAACCTGCATGGGGACATGAGACGGTCTTGACAATCTGGAACCAAAGGTGCATCTTCTTCAGAAATATGCTGAGGTTTCTTGGTCAGTGGATGCCCTGTAGCTCATACTCTGCTCCTTTGCAAGGTCAGAAGGACTTTGCAAGCCTTGCTGTAGCTTCTCTGCAAGTTAGAGTTTGCAGAGAAGAATGTCTGGCGCAAGCGCATTCAAATGCTTGAGCATGTCGGCTGAGGAGCATGCAAACGCGCAGGCCATAAATCCTGTAGGCCCAACCGTATCTGTTCCTAGCATCTCATTTTTGAAGGTACACTGTCCCTAATTCTGGAGGTTCCATTGAGCTGCCTCCCTTGGCAAACTTCAAGTGGGTGTTGGTTTGCCGGTGACGTTAGCGGCCATTGTGGCACGGCGTCTCAGTCGATTCCTTTGCGACGCATTAAACCAAGTTATTTCCTTGTCGTCAGCTCTGAACCCATTTCTTAAATTTCACAGCCGACGCCTCCGTGGGTGGGAGGGTGGAGATGGGGTTTGGGGTCGGAGAGAAACCGAGATTCTTTTGCCTCTGTAACGTGCCTGGAACAATTTGCATACCGCGCGACCCCATTCTGCCGCTTCCGGCCCTCTGAACAGCATCATGGTTTTTCTCTAGCGCTCTCTTCGCGTGATGCAATGCGGTTGGAATCGGCAAAACAGTGTACTTGGAAATACGGCCCCGTCCCGCCTTGCAGGGGTGGGAGGGGGCCCCCGTCAAACAGGCAGAGAGAGAGAGAATTTTGCCCATGTATGGTCTTAGATCGCTTATATCTGGCCTCAGTGGTTAATCAAAATGAAGACTATAGACAAGGAATCGGAAGAAGTCTATGGGCACACGCAGACTGATTGAAAGGTCCCAAATTTTCTTCCTGTTCTTTCTCATTCCAGAATCATAAAACCATAACTCTATGGTTTTATGGTTCCAAAATGGGAAAGAACAAGAAGAAAATCTGGAGCTTCCATTCCAACCCCTGGACGTGCATGAATACACAACCAAAGCACTCCCAATGGATGGCCATCAAACTTCTGCTTAAAAACCTCCAAAGGTGGTTTAGATATGGAGCAAGCCTGTTTTCTACCACTCCAGGGACTAGGACACAGAGCAATGGCCTCAACCTACAGGAAAAGAGATTCCACCTAAACATTAGGAAGAACTTCTTGATGGTAAGAGCAGTTTGACAGTGGAATCTGCTGCCTTGGAGTGTGGTAGAGTCTCCTTCTTTGGAGGTTTTCAAAGGCTGGATGGCCATCCTCCAGGAATGCATTGATGGTGTCTTCCTGCATGGCAGAATGGGGTTGGACTGGATGACCCTTGCGTTCTCTTCCAACTCTGTGATTCTAAGTCAAAGTCAAAATGGCAACAAATAACCACCACCAATGGTCTTAAGCTTGGTCAAAGACAGTTCAGAGAGGAGAAGACAACACACCAACGCCTCCTAATTGGTGTGTCCTGAATAGGAGTGGAGTGGGGGTGATCTTACGAACACATCTGTACCCCCTTGCCAAAAAACTAAAAAAGAGACCAAAAATTCTCAGCAGCCATGTTGCTCTATATCATCAGATCCACTTGAGCTGTTTCCTTTTCCAGCTAGGGGCAGGTCTTTTGTAGAAGGAATGGATCTTAATGATCCATTTGAGAATGAGGTGACCCAGAAGGCTTGGCCTTTTGTTGTTGCTGGTGCCTCCAAGTTGGCTCTGGCGTAGGGCGACCCCCTCCCTTTCCGCACTATATTGTTATAGTGCTGTTATTCCACTTTCAACGTCCTATGGAATTCTGGGGCTTGTAGTTTCCTGAGGCCAAAGAGTTCTTAATGCCCTCTCCCTAAACTACAAACCCCAGGAGGTTGAAAGTGGAGTAATAGCACTAGAACAGTAAAGTGGCCTTAGTGTTTTCTTGGCAAGATCTCTCCAGAGGAGATCGGCCGAGCGGCCTGGCCATCAACTTCTTGTTTACCTTCCCTTTCCCCCCAAAAAAATCTGAAACCTGTCTAAATGACCCACTCTCTCCTTCAGAGAAGTTCTATTTGTGGGAACAGGAGGAATATCCCACTGTGAAGATTGTGGGGAAAGCGTGTCTTCATTAAACTTCACGGAGCTGAAGGCTTAAACTTAAAGAATTAATTCTCTTGCTACCCTCAAGTCTTCCCCTTATTCATGGGGGAAACCCTCCAAGACCCCAATGGATGCCTGAAAGTGTGGATAGTACCAAATCCTATATACACTATGTGTTATCCTGTACATCTATATGTATGATAAAGTCTAATTTATAAAGTAGGTACAATAAGAGATCAATAACGGTAACTATAATAAATTGGAACAATTATAGCCCTTCGCTTTCATGGGTCCAGTGGCCATGGATTTGATTATTTGTGGATTATTTTATTGATGTACTCTGTTTAAAAAATATATATATCTTACCGTTTGCCCCACGACAGAAAAGAAAATATGTTCTCTCTAGGAATCTCTGGGTTCTTCAGTGCAGTTCAATGGTCCACTTTCAGCCACCTGCAGGGGACAGTTTCATGAGTGGGTATTTTGTTAGTTGGATTTGAGAGGGAAAAAAATGTGCCAGCAGAACTTTGGAGTTTGTGCCGGTCTAGGGCAGCTGGTGGAGCAGTGAATCCATCCTAGGTTTTAATCTTGGTTTTGGAGGAGCTTTTCGTGGCGCTGAACACTATTCCTAAATTCAGAACTTCGGAGAGCTCCGTTAAGCCAAAAGGCTGGGCTGGATTCAGTAACGTGGATGCCGCCAGCCACTAAATAGGGTTGATTTAAATTTTCTTTTCTTTTTTCCAATCAAGATGTGCCGTGAGCTACACAAAACAAGCGTTGGACCTGTGGTTTCTCGGGATATTTGTGTGTTGTGAGATACCCTTGTTTCCACACCCACAACCACTCTGGTGAACATGGGGCAATTTTGTACCCCGCGATACACTGGGATTCTCACTGGTATCAGGAAATACCCCAGATTAAGGCGGTCAGTGGATATTTTCTATAATATCAGCCCTAAAGAAGGCAAATTTATGTATCTTTCCTGCACAGTTCTGCTCAAACCACCTAACAGGACATCAGACTTTAATCTATAACACTGTAGTCCTTTTGACAAATCAATAGACGTTTCAGTTGATTAATCTAGACAATTACAGTTGATTAACTATACCTATATATTTTGATGCCTTGCTAGTAACTTGGCCTCCTGAAGTCATGGGAAAGACTGGGTTTGCTGATACTGGTTGGGGCCCCAGAATTGGTTGCCGTGGCCAGATCAAGTTCTTTTAAAGTTCGCACTAAAATCCAGAAGATCTTCTCATCTATTCACCCCATGACTTTGTCTGCTCCGATCTCAACCATCTTGCTGTTTGGACCATGGTGTCTGCCAACAGCGGAAGGTTCTGTGATACTCCTAGATTGCTCGAGTCAGTGAGCCAAATTGCACCAAAAACAATTTAAAAATTGGGGGTCACAGGCCGCAGAAATGGGGTCCAAGGACCTCACGTGACCCGTGGGCTGGTATCTGCTGGCCTCTGGTCTAGACTTTGAAGGAACATCATACAGATCTCCCTGTGGATGCTGCTGACTGTAAGTCCCAGCTGCCCTCACCAGCCCAGGGTGAGGAATTTTGGAAAGTGCAATCCAATAGGGAAGGACACATGTTTCCCAGTCCTAGAATCTACAGACTGGCTCCCAGAAGAGAGCCTGAATTGTGTTGGGATTTATATGTCTATCTCAGCACCTTCGAGCAAAATTTGGTTGCCCACAGACCACTGGAGGTGTATATCCCTATGACTTTGGAGATGGTGCAGTGGTACAGCTTTCCCTCCCAATATGTAAATTTTCCTCAAAATTTAAAATACCCAGACTAAGAAATAAACCCCTCTCTGCCTCCTTCCACCTTGTAAAGGTGGAAACTTCTTTCTTTCTTGTGGCTCCTTTGGTCTCTTTCTCTTTTTCGTCTTTTGTGGGTTCGGAACTTTCCACCTCGCTGTTGTCTCGTTCGCTCTTCTTCTTCTCCCTCCTTCCACTCCCAAAATAACAGCGGGGCGTGCTGATTGGCCGAGAGGCACCCTTGTCCTTTGGGCATTCTGTGTCACCTGTCTGCACGCAACCTTGTTGACGCCAGAGTTTTTTTGAAAGAGACCGGTCACGCACGTTGGCACGTCGTCCAAAAACGGCACGCCGACTCTCTGGGCACCTGCTTCGAGTTCGTTTGTCGCAGCTGGCAACACCTGGAGCCGAGCAGGTGTTCATTGATCTAACCACTGGGTCCTCCTCCCTGTTAAGGCACCGTCGGCATGCGAGGTACGTGGAGTTATGGGGGGGGTAGACGAAGGCTTTGGCTTGGTGGCCCCTGGGAGTTTTAAGAATAACTTCAGAATTGGCACAGCTGGGCATTTGTCGGGGTGCAAGAAAGGTACTCCGGAGGGGAGCCAAGCAACACAGACCTTAGTTAGGGTACCATTTGGATCGCCATGATGTGCTCCAAGGGAGGCCAAGCGTAAGAGTGTTTGGAAGCTTCCTTTGGCCCACAGAGCCGTAGCCGGATTGTGAACCAGGGCTGGCAAGAGGGAGCGCACGGCTTGATTTCTTGCACACTAAGAAACCGAATGATGTAATAATCTGTGGTTGTGACTATTGGTCACTGTAGTGAGTTGAATGTACAATTTGCTAGGGTTAGGGGCGCGGGATTCCTGCAAAAGGGGAAAAACCACAAAGACCAAAAGGGGTGCGCATGTGTGTCTTTGCTTGGGTTTGTGGAGGGCGTTGAGAGAGGCTTCATGGTGCCGAGAAATCGGGCTGCGAACGGTCCTTAGCTGGCCAGGCCGCAGCCGGTGGAGGAGAAGGAAGACCAGGGTGGGTTTTAAAGGGCTGTTTGGAGCTGCCGAGAGGGAAGGTTCTCCTGGAAAAGACGCACTTAACTTGGGGGGTGGTAGGAGTTGGAGAAATTCCTAAATAATCAAATCCATGAAAGTCAAACTGGCAAATGTGGAGGGCGGACTGTAGTTAGATCTGTAACGGTTGAACGACACCTGGGATATTGATTTTATTACAGTTGGTACATGGGGATCAGAGTTCCTTCGTATGTTAGTGTAGTGTAGTGCAGGTAGGATGTCGTCAGGGTAAGAGATAAATGTTACTTGTGCTGTGTTATTATGTTTTCATCTTAGGCTAGTTTGATTTGGTTTAGTTTTAGCCCTAGTTATACATGGGTAGTGTCTGTGTGTGGTTTGTTTCTTAGAACCATAGAATTTTAGAATCGTAGAGCTAGAAGAGCCCCCAAGGGCCATCCAGTCCAACCCCGTTCTGCCATGCAGGGATATTCCTCCAAAGCCCTCCTGACAAATGGCCATCCAGTCTCTGTTTAAAAACCTCCAAAGATGGAGACTCCACCACACTCCAAAGCAGTCAAACTGCTCTTACTGTCACAAGTGCTTCCTCATGTTTTGATGGAATCTCTTCTCCTGATGCTTGAAGCCGTTGCTCCGTGTCCTAGTTTCTGGAGCAGCAGAAAACAGGCTTGCTCCATATCCTTTCAAATATTTAAACATAGCTATCATGTCTCCTCTTAACCTTCTCTTCTCCAGGCTAAGTATACCCGGCTCCCTAAGCCATTCCTCATAGGGCTTCATGGTTTCCAGCCTTTTCCCATTTTGGTCACCCTCCTCTGGACAAGCTCCAGCTTGTCAATATCTTTCCTAAATTCTGGTGCCCAGAACTGGGCACATTATTCTAGATTTGATCTGAACAAAATGTGACTAGTATTACTACCTTCAACCTAGATGCTATACTTCTATTGATGCAGGCTAAAATCACACTGGCCTTTTTAGCTGCCGCGTCACATTATTGTTCTGATTGAATCTGCAAAACTCACATCTTTACGGCTGTCCCAGTTACCTAAACAAATACCAAAAGCAAATAGTAGGTGTTGCGGGAAGACTGTTAAAAAATCTCATCATCTGTAACCGGTGTAAATAGCAAGTGATCGTAAATACGTGCCGGACTGTTATTCACCATCAAGTTGACTTCATCTTAACGGCAACCCAATAAATGAGAGACCTGCAAGAGTTCCATCATCCACAACCCTGGTCAGACCTTATAAATTCAGGACAGCTGTGCTTTCTTTGTTGGAATCAATCCAGCTGCAGTGAGAGCTTGCTTTTTTCCTACTGCCTTCCACTTTTCCTGCCGTTATTATCTTTTTGGGTTGCTAGTTGTCTTTTAATATAAGGAATGCTCCTTATTTGAGAACTAGAAATCTTGTCCCTTGTAAGGCTGCCGTGTCTCTCTTATTAAACAGGGGAGAATGCTTATAATAGGAGAGACACGCCAGCCTTATAAGGGACAAGATTTCTAATTCTCAAATAAGGAGCATTCCTTATATTAAAAGACACCCAGCAGCCCAAAAAGACACCCAGCATCCCTATTTAAGGGCCAGGAAGTTCATCCTTTTATATGCAATCAACCCTCCACATGTGCTGCAGTTAGGGGCACGGGACCCTTGCAAAAGTGGGAAAATTGCAAATATCACAACATGTGTGTGTGTCTGTGGAAAGGGGGCCATGGCATGGTGGGGAGAATGGACACCGAGGGTCCAAACCAGGTGAGGAAAGGAGAGAGAAAGGGGGTGGGTTGGCACGGTGGCCATATACTTCCTCTCTCTTGCCCCTCTCCTTCCTTGGGTGGGTGGGGGAATCTGGAGAGGGTTTGCGATGCTCGGAAATTGGGCTTTGAGCTGGCCTGGTGGTGGCCGGTGGAGGACGAGGAGGGCCAGAGGTGGGTTTTTAAAGGGCTGTGCAATCTGATCGGAGCTGCCAAGAAGAAAAGTTTGCCCAGATAAGAAACACCTGGGAGGGAGGAGTTGGAAAAACCCACCAGTAAATCCATGAAAGTCAAACCCACAAGTCTGGAGGGTCAAACATAGACTGAACGAGATGCCAAAAATGCTGTGTTTGGGGACACGAGCCCTTCCTAGAAACCGATGCGTGTGCATCCTTTCCTCTACAAAGGCAAACAGTCTATTAATTTTACAGAAAGACGCGTGGCAAAGTGAACTTGAATCTGTGGTTTTATTATTTATTATTTATTATTTATTATTTATTATTTAGGCAGAACGTTAATTTGTTAATAGCGACTTCTTCCTTGTCCATCCTGCATTATACAGAAAACAGGGAATCTTATTTGGAGAACATTTGGACGCCGTCTCAGAGCAAAGCCATGGAAAAGTTGTTATAGAAAAAGAAACATGGAAAAAATTTAGAAAGATAGCAGCAGGATAGACATTTTCTTTTCTTTCTTTTTTTTGTACATCAAAAGGTATTGGGAATTTTTTTTTTCCAACTTGGAATTGCAGCATGGATAATGAGTTCTTTGAATGATATCTAGAGATTTAAATTGAAAAGGTTTTGGTTACGATAGGTGTCGAAATAACGTCAAGATTCTTAAACTACACAGAAAAAATGACAAAAAAACGATAGATCAATATAAAGTTATTATGAATTAGCGTTGATAAGATATGTGCAAACAGAAGTTTTCTTTTTTAATGAGCTTATAATGTAATTTATAATGTAATGAGCTTATTAGAATTGTCTTTAGTTTGAAAGGGGAAGAGATAAGATAAAATAAAGATAAGAAATCATGATGTTATTTTAGAAGAAATATTGCTGAGTGGTAACTACTAATATAGGGGTTAAACTAATATGATGAATACCGAATATATCGTTGGTTGGAAGTCATTTTATTTTATATATTTCAGTTCAGATAGATTAGAAATTTTTCTTGTTTTTTTTTCCTTCGTATTTTTTATCAGTAGTTGTAGATTAGTTGATTAGCAGATTAGGATGCTGTTAGTGTGTGTTATTGTTGTCCTTAGTCTGTCTTTTGTGTTTTGATTCTATACTTTTTTGTGGTGTATGTTTCTTTTATATAAAAATACAAAAAAATAAAAAATCCTGCACACCATGAATTTTCGCAGTTCCTTCCTGCTGTTTTGAAAACCTGGCAACGCAGTTGTGTTTTCTAGTTTCTTATGATGTGAGTTGAAAGCCATGCGGCCCCATTTTAGTCAGTGTGGCTTTTAGGGAGAGATCAAGATTAATTTGTTCTCAGACCCACTCATTTTGTCTTTTTAGTAGTCCACGGTGTCCATAAAAAATTCTTGCAGTGCCACATTTCAAATTGGGGTCATTTTTGTCCTTTCCAGCTCTCTTTACCTGAAATTCCACATCTTGCACCAAGAAATTCGCCCTCCAAAGAACACCAGCTAAAAACAAGAGAAGCCAGTCAGCCGATAGAAGTTGTTTTTCACCAAGTTACAGATTTTGTTGCCAGCCGTGGAAGATATTTTGCAAATTTGCCAGCAATTAGGGAATGTATCTCTGCAGCAGCCGATCCGGCTTGCCAATAATCAGAGGTGTTTTTTAGGAAAATGCTGCAGATTAGAGCTTGTTGGGGTTTTTTGCAAATCTGACGGAGAACACGTTGATTTTCAGCTGCTTTCTTTTTTCCTTGTTATGATTTCAGATTGCATTCTGCACGGGTTGGCTTTCTGGTTGCAATACGTGAAATTTCATTCATTTCTGCCTTTTTTTTTTATTTCTCATTTGTTTGCATGTATTTTGTAAGCAGAGCTTTGTTGTTGCATGCCTTCAGGTCATTTCTGACTTATAGGAAATCTAAGGCAAATCTGTCATGGGGTTTTCTGGGGCTGAGAGTGTGTGACACACCCTTGGTCACCCAGTGGGTTTCCATGGCCAAGCGGAGAATCGAACCCTGGTCTCTGGGATGGTAGTCCAATGCCGAAACCGCTACCCTATGCTGGGTTTGGGGCAGATCTACATAGCATCGATTATTCTTTTATTGGTGTTTGCTGATCATTTTATTCAGCGTGCATTTCAGGGGTTGAACCTTTTGTGTCAGTTGTTCAAACTTCTGAAGAACGTCTTGAACAAAGGGTGGATGGCTTTGGCCATCTTTGATGTTACAAATATATTATTAGTTCTTTATTTAATCCATATTCTGCCCTTTTCTCAGGATGGGATCCAAGGCAGCTCATATCAAGTTAAGCACCCCCCAAAATCCAATGCCGTTCTGGGCTGCATCAATAGGAGTATAGCATCTGGATCAAGGGAAGTGGCAGTGCCACTCTTGTTTTATTTTGATCAAACCTCACTTGGAGTATTAGGTCCATTTATGGCAGTGGTTCTCAACCTTCCCAGTGCTGCGACCCTTTAATACAGTTCCTCAGGTTGTGCTGACCCCCAAGCATAAAATTATTTATTTATTATTTACAATGCCCCCCCCCGGCAAAGGCCGCCTCGCTGGCCAGGAATGGGGGAGGGGGCGGGCAGGGAAGGAAAGAGGAGCCGTGCATCTCCCCCGGGAAAAAACTCCGAGAACCCCCCCTGGGCTCTGCTTCTGCTTCACTCTCGTTTCCGTTGGGGGGGGAGTGTGGGAAAAGTTTCCAGAGTGTCAACCCTGGCCGGGGGGGAGGAATCCCAGCGCCTTTGTCTTTTGCGCTGGGCGCAGCTCGCCCCCCTGGAAAAGCGCCGCCTTGTGGTCCCCCGGCCCATCCACAGTGCCTCCCTCTGTGGCGAGGAGGGGGCCTGCCCCCCGTGCTGCCACCACCCCCACAAGCTGGCCCGTCAGATGGGAGGTTCTCTCAGTAGCGGAGAAGGGGAGCGATTTCAGTCCCTTCTGAACAGGGGGCAGGAGGACACGAGCACATGGCTTGCGCACCACCACTCCTGCTGTGGCGACGCTGTGGCCACACGTGCTCCCACCAAAGGGGGCAGGGGGACGCAAGCACGTGGCTCGCGCTTGCGCACCACCACCGAGGAGGGAATGGAGCCTAAGACCATCAGAAATACGTGTTTTCCAATGGTCTTAGGCGACCCCTGTGAAAGGGTCGTTCGCCCCAAAAGGGTCGCGACCCACAGGTTGAGAACCGCTGATTTATGGGCACCACAGTTGAAGAAGGTTATAGAGAAGCTGGGATGTGTCCAAAGAAGGGCAACTGACTTTTCTGCAGCCCAAACCTCATGAGGAAGAGCTTAGGGGGCTAGGTAGGTTCAGCTTGGAGAAGAGAAGACTAAGAGGTTGATAAGCGTCTTCAGATATTTGGAGGGATGTCATAGAACACAGACCATCAGGTTTCGGTGGAAAGAGATTCAAGAAAAGAGAATCCACATAAACATTAGGAAGACCTCTTTTTACCCTAAGAGTTGTTCAACAATGAACGAGACTGCATTGGAGGTTGCTGGTCCCTCCGTCTTTGGAAGCCTTTAAACAGAGGCTGGATGGGAGTGCTTTGGCTGTCTATTCCTCCATGCAGGGGGTTGGACAAATGGGCCTCATGGTCCCTTCGCAATCCAAGATTCTGTGATTCTATACTAATAACCTATTTTGTGCATAAGTTTTAAAAGCATTAGAATCATAGAATTGGAAGAGACTCCTAGGGGCCATCCAATCCAACCCCCTTCTGCCATGCAGGAACACCCATCAAAGCATTCCCAACAGATGGCCATCCAGCCTCTGCTTAAAAACCTCCAAAGAGGGAGGAGACTCCACCACACTCCATGGAGGCAGCAGCAGATTCCACTGCCGGACAGCTCTGACCATCAGCAAGTTCTTCCTGAGGTTTAAGTGGAATCTCCTTTCCTGCAGCTTGAATTCATTGCTCCTTGTCCTAGTCTCTGGAGCAGCGGAAAACACTCTCTCCTCGACATGACATCAAATATTTAAACTTGGCTATCCTGTCCCCTCTTGACCTTCTCTTCTGCAGACTAAACATCCCCAGCTCCCTAAGCTGCTCCTCAGAGGGCTTCATGGCTTCCGGACCCTGCACCATTTTGATTGCCCTCCTCTGGACACGTTCCAGCTTGTTGATATCCTTCTTGAATTGAGGTGCCCAGAACTGGACACGGTATTCCAGATGAGGTCTAACCAATGCAGAATAGAGTGGTACCATTGCCTCCCTTGATCTGGACACCATAGATTAAATAAGCGCTTCTATTTTTAAAAAAAGCCCCACTGAATTACAGCAGGTAAAGTGTATTAAAAGATAGTGAAGGGATAAAAAAGATTGCATGCCCACTTAAAAATATGTATACACTTTGCTGCCTGCGTGACATTTCGCTCTGATCTCACCTATTTCCAACTTCAGGGGTTCCCCCCTTGCTCTCCCCACCCCGGTTGTGTCGGCTGTCCTTTGATCTCAGAGCAGAACGGGGAGGTTTGAGTGATGCATTTCCCGGCTTTGCGTCTTCGCCGTGTGCGAATGATGCTGCAGAAACTGGCAATTCAAAAAAATATGTGACTAAAGAAAAGAAGAAGAAAAAAACCCTCCAGCAACAGTCTTTGTAATGCTTGCTTATTGTGCTTTAGAATTGTTTCCAAAGGAGTTCCGGTCGGCATTCTTTGTCGGAAAAGGTGCGGGATTTTGCTGTTGTTGAAGTTCTTGCTGTTGATTTTTGCGATCAGGTTGTCTTGAAGAATCGGTTGTCAAGGTGGTTGAGTTAGCCCAAACTGGCAATTCAACGTGGATTTTAAAACCAGTTGAACATTGGACTTTTTAGGCAATAAGAAAGCTTACGATGCAATCATCTTACTTATAGTTCTGTTAGCTCTGTATTGGTGGAATACTATATGTTGTCCTTTTATTTTATTTTTTCTTTTCTTTTTCATTACGGTTTGGTGGGAGGACGGTCAGAGCCCTTTTCTGCTTTAGTAAAACCCCGTCATAGGTTCACCTTGAGTTGGAAACAACTTGAAAGCACACAGCAACAAGTTAGTGTTTAGTGTTTTTAGTTAGCGATTATTTAGCATGGTGTTTTAATATTATGTTTTGATTTTAGTTTAATTTTAGCTCTTATTTGTGTATTGGACGGTTCGTGTTTGTGTTAAAATTAATAAATAACACACGCACGCCCCCCAAAAAGTCGTCTTCGGCTTAACAGCACTCCTTGGGATGAGAGAACTGCAAGCAAACGCGAGGCAGGCATGATTTCCTTGATAGAGTCTATCCGGCTTGTTTTTTCCTGCCTCTTTCCACCTTATCAAACTGTTACCCTGCTTGCTTGGGGCTTCCTTTAAAGAATTCCCAAAAGCTGTCAGAATTGTTTCTTGTGGGGAAAATTTAGCTCTGAGCACTGCCTTAGCCATGCAAAGAGGACAGGGTATTTTAGTATCTTTTTAACCCAATGTTTACGGGGTCAGGCCAGTCAGAAATCACACAAAGAGATTCAGTGAATAGCTTTATTGACTAACAATAGTTTGTACTTAAGCTCACACACACCCACACTCACTACAACAAGCATACAAGATTATAGAAAGTTAAAGTTCATGCAGTCACTCAGCTTCACTCACACTCCAAGCATACAAGACTATAGAAAGTTAGAAAGAGATGAAAATTAGGAAGAAGAGAGAGACATCAGAGTTTGATTTAATACTTTACCCATCCAGAAGTCTTCAACAGGGAGTAAAGATCTCCAACACGCCTTTAGAGGCTGCGGGGAGCTTACAGGCTTCATTGTTTTGCAGATCTGAGAGAACTCCTTACTCTAAGCTCTCAAACCTTCAAACTTCCTCAAAAAGAATCAGAAAATGCGCCTAGTTATAGTGTTCAATGTCCTGTGAAAAACCAGATGGTTGCATCTTTTTATTCAATCAATCAATCAGTGTATTAATAGGTAGACCAAAGGCTATTTGCATACAGAATATTAAAATGCAACACAATACAGTACAATACAAAATGTTAAAATAAAATATATGTGTAAAAACAGCATGGCAAAATACATCATATGGTAAGTTACATACTAGTCGTACGTGAGAAAAATTTAGAGTTTGGTTTGGTTAAAACATAGACAATAAAACTATAATTAGGTAATTAATTAGGATGTGAGGGCGATCTGGAAGCGACATCTGTCACCCCATTGATCGCCAGGGTTGATTCGGCTGATCTGGCTGGCGAGGCGGGTGTCCCCTTCCACCCTCACCGCTCCATGTGCGTCCCTCCCGAAGCCGCACGCTCGGTGGAAGAGGACGACCATCCCAGATAGGAGGAGTGTACCGTTCTTCGGTCAAGGGTATATGATAGCTGCGCTCCCCTGCTAGAACTTCCGTCTTTTTATTAAGGTGGATTATTTTCTTTGTAGTTCAAAGAAAATGCAACCAAACATTCTTGTTGTTTCCTGCAAGATCAGTATCTCTCCGGAGATGCATGCCTCAAGGAGTCAAATTCCAGACTGTTTTGCATTGTAAACAGAGAGTAATTGTCCTGATCACTGCTGAAAATCCATTCAAGTATCCGTTGAGCCAGTTGCCGGATAACCCCAGGATGTATGACAGAAAACAGAGCTCTCCTGCCTACGTGCCCTTCCAGTATATCTCTATGGCTCACTGTGTTTGATATAAAATAATTAGGTTCCTCAAGACATGGTTTTTTGGGGGGGGTGCTAGGGGCATTACAAAACATTATGGTCTTTTCTAATCATAGAATCATAGAGTTGGAAGAGACCCCAAGGGCTATTGAGTCCAACTAGACAAAATGTACCAAGTGTGCCGTAGAGCAGGGCTTTCCAAAAGGTGTGCTGCAACATATTAGCATGTCGCCTGAAGTGTGTTGCCTACAATCTTGGAAATGTGTGTTATGATTCATAAATCATATCCTTTTAAAAAATATATCACAGGTTTTCATGAGATATGTTGTGTCCCCATCCATTTTGTGATTACAATTTACGTATGCGTCCGTATCTCTTACAAGGGGTTAGTGTAACCTCCAGTTTGCTAGTAAAACTGACTCACTGTGTCACAAAAAGATGCATGTCTAAAAAAGTGTGTCACCAGCATGAAAAGCTTGGAAGACTCTGATTTAGAGTAGTGCTTGTTTCACAGCAATTAAATCTAGATCTTTGGAGCACCGTCTTCAATGCAGCCTGGGAGTATGGCTCCAAGAGATAGATCCCTTTTATATTCTGTTCTCTCTCCTGTTGTAGTTCTTAAAACTTGTTTGCCAAAAATTGTACCCTTTGTGGACAGGACAGAAAAATAAGTAACCAATTTGCACCCTGGCTTTGACATCTCTGAATCATAAATGATGTGGTAAATTGTAAATTGTCTTTACACGTGAAAGTACCGACTATAATCTGTGCATAAATATTGAGATTAAGACTAGGACTAAGACTAAAATTGGTGGGATCAGATAGCCACTCTTAAGGACCTTTCCAGTATTTCTTTATTTTGGAGCAAAACTGGGATGAATTTTAACAGTTTTAAAACATCTCCCCTAATTCTCCTTTTGAGCTCAGGTTGCCTCATTTTCCATCTTTCCATAGTTTTTGTAAGAGAGCAATAAATTTGCTCATCTGCAAATATCAGTAAATCTTAAAAGCGCTTTTTTAATGAAGTGTTGTATCATTTTTGTCTCTGTTGTGTTGGTTTATTCCTGGGCTTGATTGCCTTTTTGTGGAGCTTAGCCCGGTAATATTGCAACTTTTGAAATGAAAAGCGGCGTGGCGATGAATGAAAATGCGGGTGGATTCACGGCTGACTCAGGACGACTCTGTTTGTTCTCACCGAATTATTGTGGCTTAAATTTTTTTAATTGCATTTTTAATCGAATTGAATTTATTACAGCAAAAGCAAAATAAATAAAAAAACCGATGGGGGGACTGGAGTCATTCTTGGCCCCACAGGCTTTACAAAATTCTTCTTTGAAGGTTTCTTGGGAAATACTTCTCTTTGCAGGATACGCCAGCAGTTGAATTGTTTTCTTCCCCGTTGCTTAGTTTTAATGCAAAGACAGTCATAACGCAGGAGAAAATCATCCGATTATTGTATTAACTTTGTTGCTGTGTGCCTACAGATTGCTTCCAGCTTCCCTAAGGTGAACCTATCACAGAGTTTTCTTGGCAAGATTTCTTCTTCTACATTCTTTTGCTTTTGCCTCTCTTGGAGGCTGAGAGAGTGTGACATGACCAAGGTCTCCTGTGGCTTTCTATGGCAAAGCGGGGATTCGAAATGTTGTTCTCAAAGTCTTAGTTCAACACCCAGACAACAGCACCCAATTGACCCTCGATTTACTATATTAACTTACTATATTAACTATTCCTGTAAATTAGCTGTCATTGCAATGTGGTTTTTTTGTGTGAAGTTTCTCCCCAGGGTTTAGAAGAGGAACAGTATTGAAATTAGTAACGGCAACCTCAGTTTCTCTGTTTTGATAACACGGGGGGGGGGGGATAAAGATTTTTTTTTTTTTTTTTGCCTGTTTCTCTCCTCCACTCCCTTTGTCTGCTCTGAGAAATATACTGCTCTCCTTTGGGTTAGATAAAATCTCCGATGCCAGTCTGTGGAGAGATGACAAGCCCAAATTTTGCAAAGGTCTTGGCAAATCTCACTCGGATGGTTTTCATTTAATGCTGATGACTGGATTCCCCAACCCCTCCACGGTTGCTTTCACTGTACGCAATCTTACGCTGGTGCAATTGATAAATAAATTGAATTT
The DNA here is from genome assembly GCA_948474755.1 of Ctenosaura bakeri. Lineage (NCBI taxonomy): Eukaryota > Metazoa > Chordata > Lepidosauria > Squamata > Iguanidae > Ctenosaura > Ctenosaura bakeri. The sequence goes on along the minus strand of CAOLHI010004422.1, from coordinate 1,706 downwards.
GTGCATGTGCCTTCAGCCCAATATCATAAAAGCTATCTGTGCTCAATTTCTTAATATGCATGGCGTTTTTTAAAGGGGGGGGGCATGCAATAACGTATTGCCAAAAGCCCCTAATCCAGAAATCTTCTGCAAGAAATGTTCAGCTCCCCTGGGATCCCACAATACAGAAGATAAGAGACCATGGGTTGCTCTGCTAAGTAACTTGAGAACAAAAAGAGAGAGAGATGTAGGCATGGAAGGGCCTGGACCCTGGAACAGGGGAGCAGGATTGGCTCAAAGTCTGAAATCCTTGCCCACGCCCAAAATGATCTGGAAAAACTGGACCACTGACCAATGCAGGGACATTGTCATTGTCGGCTTACCTTTTCAGCTGCTTTTTAAAATGCCCTTGCTTTATGTATATGTATATAATAAATAGAGGTTTTATCAAGAGGTGAGGGGAAGTTATAAGAGAAATGGATAGATTGTATGATAACATGGTAAATAAGCTTTTTTTTTATAATTTGAATTTTTTAATTTTTTAATTTAATTTTTTAATTTAATTTTTTAATTTGAAAATATGACAATACAGGTATGTAATGTGAATAACAGTTGTTTTAATAAAAATATTATAAAGAGAAAAAAATGCCCTTGCTTCCCTCTTCGCCCTCCCTGTTTTCCCCTTTGTCTTCGTCTTACTTCAGTTGCTGCAAACGTTTCAGAATGAGAATTCCTCGGGAGGCTCAACTTGGACGTTATTGTTATTAACTCTTACGAACAAGTTGACTTCGACTTCTGGCGACCCTTTGAATGAGAATGAGAGGCAGAGCCGCCATTGTGTAGGGGTTTGAGCATGGATTGTGACTTTGGAGACCGACTGGGGTTCCAATTTATAGAATCATAGAATCCTAGAGTTGGAAGAGACCCCGGGGCCATCGGGTCCAACCCCCGGCTATGCAGGAACGCCCATCAAAGCATTCCCAACAGGTGGCCATCCAGCCTCTGCTTAAAAACCTCCAAAGAAGGAGGAGACTCCACCACACTCCATGGAGGCGGCAGATTCCACTTCCAGACAGCTCCGACCATCAGGAACTTCCTCCCGAGACTCAAGTGGAATCTCCTTTCCTGCAGCTTGAATCCATTGCTCCTTGTCCTAGTCTCTGGAGCGTTAGAGAACAAGCCTGCTCCCTCCTCAACATGACATCCCTTCAAATATTTAAACATGGCTCTCATGTCCCCTCTTAACCTTCTCTTCTGCAGACTAAACATCCCCAGCTCCCTAAGGCGTTCTTCATAGGGCATGGCTTCCAGACCCTCCACCATTTTGGTTGCCCTCCTCTGGACATGTTCCAGCTTGTCGACATCCTTCTTGAATTGAGGTGCCCAGAACTGGACACAGAATTCCAAATGAGGCCTAACCAGTGCAGCATAGAGTGGTACCATTACTCAAGACACCACACTCCTATTGATGAAACCAAGAATTGCGTTGGCTTTCTTGGCTGCTGTGTCACACTGCTGACTCATGTTCAGCTTGTGATCTACCAAGTGATCTTGTGATCTTCCCGCTTGGCTGTGGCAACCCACTGGGCATGTCACGGTCTCTCAGGCTCAGAGGACAGCAAAACCCCTCCGAAAAAAAGTATGCCAAGAAAACTCCGTGATGGGGTCGCCGTAAATTGGAAATGACTTAAAAGCACACAAGACTACCATGTGATCTCTAAGTCACC